>VHZZ01000130.1:261414-272115 GCA_009801015.1 Silene noctiflora
TCTTGGTGATTAAACCATATTAGTATTAACTTTATATGTTATTTACTCTTATAACTTTTTAAAACACTTTTAAGTTGCTAAAAAAAACTAACAATGACACATATAAAAGAAAAAAAATATTAAATTACATAAGTGATATACGGAAAAACCGGATATATGGTTTCCGTATATACGGAAAAACCGTATTGGATAAGGATACTAAAAAAAGAGATTTAAAAAAACGGATATCCGATACGGTTTCTAAAACCGAATATCCGATACGGTTTCTAAAATCGTATCGGATATCCGGTTTTGCTCACCCCTACATGTAACCCATCGGTTTGTATAATCTATATATATTATTAAAAGAGGCTTTTTTCAGCGATATTAGAGCGTTCACATCATCTTTTTTAGTTTTAGGAAAGTATATTATAAGATCTTCCAAGATTATGACAAATATACTATGTAATATTTTTAATATTACATAATTACGAGAAAATATCATGTTTTCTCTCTTATACGGTTATACCGCTTAAACATGTTACTAAACTATAATATTTAACATCTTTATACATATTGTCTAAAAAGTCGTGCATTTGCACGGAATCTACACAAACTACACTTTGCCACTTTGGTCAAGTTACTCAAGTAACACGAGGACACTGCAAAACTTCAACGTGGCCTTTTCTTCACTTTCCTACTTCTCTGCGGTGTCCTCCCTTTTCTTCCACCCTCCTTAAATTTCTTATTTAATTTATTAATTTATTACCTTTTTTTTTTATTATTAAATTTCATTAAAATATTAATACTTGACTTTCTTCCTAGTATCCTAGTACTATACTAAAAATATAATATAATATTATTATTATATTTATTTATTATATTACTATTATTATTGGGACATTTGAAATGAAATCCACTTTTTCTTGTGAAATTCTCCCCCAAAATTTTGACCAATTAAATTAGAATTCCCTAGAAACATCAATCAACAATTACCCAGTTTTTTAGGGTTTTTGTTTCTTTCTGTTTCCTAACACTATATCACTCAATTTTGACCAAACAATTTATCAAAAGTAAGTGCTTTTTCTTTTATTGGGTCTTACCAAGTTAGTTTAAATTATGATTTGTGATGTGGGATTTTACTAATTTTGTGATTTGGGTTTAATTTGATTGTTGGGTGTTATTAGGGTTTCTGCATGTTGTTAATGTTTTGTGTATGTGTTATTTAGTTGTTTTAGATTTAAAGAATTGATTTTTATAGGGAATTTTGATGGAATTGTGCATGAATGAATGTTTTGGGAAGTCAAGAGGTGTCAATTTGATGAATTGTTCATCCTTCTTTATTTAATTTAAATTTAAATTTTAATAAATGATGTGAATTGTTCTAGTTTACGACGACAAGGGCTCCCGCAAATTGCAGAGTAAGTCGTGGGTCGGATGTATCATGTATCGATTGTATGCAGCCTTTCCCTATGTTGTTAATCTAGACTTCTAGTTCTAGAGTGGTTGTTTTCTGATGACCAAAATGAAAATTGCGTCGAGAATTGTTCTAGTTTAGGAATAGTGTAAAGGGGTTCAGGGAATAGGGACTGAATTCTTGTAAGGCAGGAGTATTGCACATCCATGCAACTATAATTTGAGTTTTGACAGTTATCTTTGGCAATAGGGTTCATATTATTATGGTGAAAATCGATTAATTGAATTCATTTGTTGTATCATTTGTATATGATTCTAGGTTTAAGCTTCTTGAGCTCATTTAGTGAGGGGTTCATCAGTTACACTTGAAACTTCAGATAGATTTAGCAATTGTAGTTGTCTTAGAGAATTCAATAGCCTTGACAATTATGACACTAATTTCCCTTGATTAAGACGGTTTTATGGAGGTTGGAGGCTTGGATAGATACTTGTAAAATGTAGAAAATGCATAACTCGAAAACAAGACTATGCTTGAATGATTTTTTGTCCTGTATTTTGTGGTATGTCTGCTTTACTATTATATTTAAATAATTAGTTGAACATTTTTCGCAGTCACTGAGCTTTCTACCTTGTGGTAGATGTTCTATTGAGTGTTACGCTGAAGCATGCCAACAAAATCCAATCAACCTAAACCCAATTCCCATACTGTTGCCCCTTCTGCAGCCAGTTCTGAACAATGGTGGCGAACTGCTGGATATGATCCCTCTGCTGTACCAAATGAAGGAGGCAATGCCCCAAACCATGCATTAGTAGCTAATCCAGTTGAGATGGCGCCATCTAAAGATGATAAGTCGGAATCAAATGCTGGGGATGATGATGACGGCGAGACTAGCAAGGACTCACAAACGACTGGTTCTACTTCCACTCCTCGAGGTCTTTATCTAAATTTTTAATTTTTTTAGCACTTTGTTAGCAGGCTCAATCGCATTTAATACTTAATAGTCTATTTAACGAGATTTGCCGCTCCTTATGTCCCGGCCAATAGTTTACGTTTGTTTTTGATCGGTTTTGTTGTGTAAGAATATGCAAGTGGACTAAGGAGTTGCGTGCTTTGTGTGTTGGTTGTGATGGACGAAAATGGAATACATTCACTATTGGTGAGGACAGAGGGAGTAATATGTTCCCTTCTGTTTTTTCCATAAATTTCTACCAGTTTCATTTTGCCTGGTTCACAGAGTTTAAAAATTGTGTTGGCTTGATCATATGAGAGTATGAGACCTGTTTTATTACAGACGGTAATTCTGGACTTGAAGGCCAAAAATCTCAGTATGGTGAGTCTACCTTGTCTCTTGTGAGTGGGAATTGCAGACCTCAGCACCCAAAGCCTGAACATGTTGGCCATTCTATTGTAAGTGATGTTGCACCCACAAAAATCTCTATTCTTTACTTCTTAATGAACTGGCTCAACACTAAAATGCTCCTTATTGTGCTGCAGCCTTGTGCAACAATTCCTTATCCTGACATGTATTATGGTGGAATGATGGTGCCATATGGATCCCAACCGCTGGTATGTTGGCATCTTTATTTGAAATGTAAAAGGATGATGTACGTGACAGGTAGTTTGCACATTCAGGATTGTTTAATGGCTTGACGAACTTTTAATTAAATGCTTCCTGATTGAATGCCTGCTCGTTTGTTTTTAGTAAAAATTAACGAGCATCAACTTTCATCTTCAAGGTTAAACCGTCACTTACCATATATAAGGGGAGAGGCTTTTACTTACAATTTATGCTTCTGGAAGTGAAGATTTTAGACTGGGGATCGAAGACATTTGGTTATTGGGCCCCAGGGCATAGTCAAGGTCAATTTTATTGCAGTGTACATTTTATCGGTCTTTTCCCTTCTGAATTCAACATTCCTCCTGAGATTATTGTTATCAAATTGGATACCTTTCTGCATTACAGGGTTATGAAATATTGTTTGTAGTCGCCTGGTTCAACTTCCAATAATCCAACGGTCTTAATTTTTTGTACTAATTTTAAGCTGGTAGGCCTTGAGAGGCGCATGAGAGAATATGAGTTGGAAGTAACATTTTGAATGCATAAGAAGTGAAGCTTTAAGATTTTAGGTGTACGGCAGCTTATGTGGAATTCCCCGAAGTCCTTCTAGGTTGAAGGACTAGGACTCTGAACAACTACAATTTAGTTCCAAAAACTTCGGGAAAAATTACACTTTTGGTGAATCCATTATGTTTTTGAGGAATATAGATGAAAACCTTTGCATGCCTATCTTCTTTTTTCTAGGTGCTCCTGTCGGATTAGAACAAACTCATAAGAATGAATATTTCGAACATCGGCTGTTCCATCGGCGTAGTCTTGGCCAGGGATCTTTTATCTTAACCTCACTTCCATTAGATACGTTGGATGTGACAACTCAGTAACTCCCTATTGTTTATCAGGCTCATGCTTTTCCTGTAGCATGTTTAGATTTTCATATTTTATCTTCTGATGTTTATAACTTGCTATCACAAGTAATAGTTCATCTTAATCATGAATAAGCTGGATCATTTTTTAATTGGTGATTTCCTCGCCTGTTTCTTCAGGTTCCCCCACCTTTTTATGGGATGCATCAGCCTAGGATGCCGTTACCTCTTGAAATGGCACAAGAGCCGGTTTATGTCAATGCTAAGCAGTACCATGGGATCATGAGAAGAAGACAAGTCCGTGCCAAGGCAGAACTTGAGAGAAAGCTGATCAAAGTGAGAAAGGTTTGCTCCTATGTCAACTCAAATACTTTGTGGCCTTGTGGTTTTCCTTGCAATGCTTTGCATCTGGAATATGATGAAATAAAGTATAACCGTTCACTGTACTGTGCGCACTTTTGATATTGTGAAGTGGTAGTTGATTGATGCAAATTCAAAACATAATTTTCCTAATGGTCCCGCCTTGTTGAATGCCGGGGTTGCCGCATGCTTAAATATGACATTTCTTCTACAGTGTATATTGAAAAATGGCCTATGTGTGTTTTTGCATTAGTGCATGTTCGAAAGGCTCTTTGCTCCCTTTCTTTATCCGGAATGTATCTTGTCGTCTCAGGTGCATATTTTTACTGCTGTGTATCTTTTTCTATTCTGTTAGCCATATTTACATGAATCTCGACACCAACACGCCTTAAGAAGGGCAAGGGGCACTGGAGGACGTTTTGCAAAGAAAGGTCAATCTGAAGCTTCCAATCATATGTCTGAAGATAAGAAGACTACTTCAGGTCTGTCTACCTTATATCATTGTATGCTTCTTTTTCTTACGGTGCTAGTGCCTACTGGTTTGATTTAAGTGATCCCCAAAATTATCTGATATCAGTTCCAAATTCAGGTGCGTCCCAATCTCACGAAGAACATAGAGACAACTCGAATGGCTCAGCGGGCAGTAGAGCCGTGGACGGTGGTCAGTCTAGTCAGCAATGGGGTAACAGGAGCATGCCCTCTGATCAGGCACCTCCGCGAGTTTTAGCTATGCGATAAGGGTGAGCAATAGCATATCAGAGAGGGCGAAGATCTCTAACTTGTCAGTTAGAATGTGTACCTGTCCTCATATTCACCTGCTCGTATGCAGTAGAGCAGGTACTCCGTTATATCTTAGCTTAAACATAGCTGAGCGGCAAATCATTCTTGGCTTGGTTCGTTGTCTTAATGTTACGTTGGAAAGCGTAGGAGTTTAGCGGTCTTACCCTCTGGAATATGTACAGTTTGTAACTTTAGGTGGTTCCGAATTTAGAGCGAGGTGTTTAGACTTTGTTCATGTTACTGAGAGTAGCACTTTGTATATACTAGGTGACTTCTTTGTGTTTTGCCCGTTTAAAATAGTGCTTTGGAATCGGATATTCAAAAATTGATACCATTGCCATTTGTAGTGTCAGTTATGGAAGTCGGTACACTTCCTTGATCTCCAGCATCTCGTATAACATATAATTCAGGACAATCGGAAAATTCTTCCGTTCCCTGAGAAATGACTTCATCATAATTTACGTCAAGTACCGATATTTTTTCAAAATATGCTGCATATTTTTCAGCTTCATATGCTTTCAAACCTGAACCCATAAACGGAGCAGGACTAACCGCGCCTGGGTTATTGATCTCTCCTCCCCACTCCACTTGAGTTGCGGAATTTTTCAGCTCTTTAAATAGATTTCCGGGCCAATATCCTATCTTTTCTTTTCCTAGTTGATATGATGTAATTGATAAATGCCAATTACCATCCTCTATGCCCTGCGCATTTATATTAAAGATAGAGTACGCGACATATACTACGATTAAAATTAACGAATTAATTTACTACTACGTTAATTTTCAGTGATCATAACGTCTTGTTATGATCACAAATCCATACTCTAATGTGAGAAATTGTCAGTTCAATTTAAGTGATTGTAACGTCTTGCTAGAGACCAATTATGATTTGTAAATTAACGGATTAATTTACTACTACATTATACTGATCCTATTGAATCACACAAGTTAGTAATAATTGAGACATGTCAAGAGATATTTATTTGGACCGACTTATTGTTATGTAATATGTACTTATGTTTGACATATAATAAGTTGGTTAATGATAATATCATAAATGTTGATATTATACTGAAGATGTCTTAGTCTTAGTCTAGTGGTTAAGACGAAGGTATTATGGACAATAGGTCCCAGGTTCGAATCCCCCCTCCCCTCTATTGTAATGCGACTTTAATAAGTAACAAAGTAGTTTGTTTATTCTGTCCTATTAAATCTATTTTTCTTTTGTTTTTTGTTGCCCCGTTTTGAAATAGAATCCTCCATGGATAGTCCATCTAGTAGAGTAGTAGTAAATCTAGTAATTGAGAATAAATGTTTGTCTAATATTATCCTTTGTGCGTGCACAAATTCTCAGACAGACACTATCCGTCACAAGCTGAAGACGGATAGTATCCCTTTCACAATATGCAAGTGACACTATTTATGGGGTGCTCCATTTCTCCCCCACTTGCCCTCCGACTTGCCTTATTATGAGAGGGGCATTATCCGTCTTCAGCTTGTGACGGATAGTGTACGTCACAAGTAAGACGCTTTGTTGTGCGAGATATCTCTTAATAGTATTTTGATAACAAAGAAGAGAGAAAAATCATTATTTTACTACGTAAAAGATTTTTTTTTGGCAGCTGGAAAAAGAGTTTCTTACACAGTACAAACCCGACTTTCAGCGTCGTCGGATTTTATTATTACATTATTTAAATACGAAATTAATCTAAGGATTGGGGTGACAAACAAAGTAGGCTTCTTTAAAGGGACGATCAGAGCTGGCCAAATGAGCGAATTTTTTTTTTCGTTTCACGTAAAAGATAAATCATGAAAATGTGGTTATATTTACCCTTTTTTTTTTTTTTATCACATTCAATCCGTTATGAAAAAATCTAATCATTTCCTCAAATAAGGTCGACAAAATAGATTCCAAATCATCTCATTTGTTCTCTTTTTAACTTATTATAAGTCGGTCAGGATAAATATCTCGACATGCCTCAATTATTTTACATATAAAACTGTTTAATGTTTATCCAAATGGATTTGTGTTCGTCATTTGTAAATGTTGAACAATACTTCTATTATTCTTTTTTTTTTTTTTAAATGGGGTTCTAAACCAAAATATTTACAAAATTGGGGCTCATTCCAAACTATTTACATGGAATGGGTCCACGTCATCACCTCAATTCTTTTTGCCCCCCGTTTTTTTAATATGCAATCTCAGCATTTTGCTGAATTGTTTTTTAAAATTACAAAATGTCCCTTTCTCATTTTCAAAAAGAATTTCCTCTTTCATGTAAATGTTTCTTTGGCCTTTCTTTCAAGATGTCTCTTTCAATCCCTTTTATGTTTGTTTCTTGTGGTTGTTTGAGACCTTGCTTTTCTGTTTGCCAAAAAACTCCTTTGTGAAAGCTTTCAAATCCTCCTTGGTTTGTGCTTCTTAGAAGATAGCCTTTTTTGGTGCAAACATGGGGAAGTCAAAGCCTTTGGCTTATTCCAAAAGCTTTGACTAACTAAACCCTAGTTTGCTCCCCTTGTGTGATCTACCTCTATATATAGCACACAACTTTGCTGAAAACTTTAAGATTTTTTCGAGCAACCTAAACTGAAATTGCAAATTTTCTTTCAAAGTTAAATCGTTTTATTTGCAAATTTTTCTAAGTCTTCAAGTGATACAGTATGTGCAACCGTTACTCTGAGTATTATACTTTCTTGCCTAATAGTGTTTAATCACATAAGTTGTCTTCCTCTATTCTCTTTGAATATGTTAGAAGAAACTTGATCCTTGTAAAAACATTGTAAGGTAGAAAGTCGAGTTCTTAGACTTAGTTGTCTTTGATCTCTTGTCGCAACCGGAGTAGGTTGTTGGTCCTTTTATTGTATGGGTTTAAGTCGTCGGAGTAGATAACTTAAATTAATCAATAAAAGAAGATTGGACGTAGGCCCTTAGAGCGTTGGCCGAACCAATTCAAAACCGCTGTGTTTTTATCGCTTTTATTTCGCTGCAATCTTTTATTCTGTTTTTATTGCTATTATTGTTCCTTCGTAACAATCGCATCCACTGTCACATTCGTAAAGTAGCTACTGCTCCATTTGCTAAGACGAATTTGTATCAGTTTCTACGACTGTTGCTTACAGCTCTTTCTCCATCACTTCGACTAACTTCTAGACTCCCTACAACAATAAGGATTAAGTTTAGAAGTTAAGTTTTTTTTTTTTAAAAAAGGAGCACCTAATTCACCCCCTCCCCCTCTTAGGTYCTCGGTATCCAACCCTTCACACGTACACGTGGTCAGTTACTGAATAAACGAAATTAGAATCATACGCAAACCGTACATCACATACCAACCATACAGCACATTCCTCAAACTCCACATCACACCGAACACCTGACTACACATTAAATGTGTAGTCTTGCCAAATTACCCATCGCAACAGGTAACCCATTCCCTCAGTGGGGACCGCAGCCTTACCACATAAGCCCCGCTCAAAACCATAGAGCGAATAACCCAATGATCATTAATGTGCACATCTCCCTTGTGACGGGAACCACAAGGGGCGAACAAGGGCGTGAAACTATTCCCGCAAATGACTCCACTCGGCCAAGGGCGCACCTCGCGAACCATATATACAAACAATACAACAACCACAAACTGATAACCATGCCAATATCCAAATTATTATTATCATCACAATACAATCATGCCATCACAAATCTTAAATCATTTAAACAGTAATCAAGTAGGAAAACCCTACCTGAGACGGAAATCACAAAGCTAACGCAAGAAGTCAGAATCTCTCTTCTACGAAGTCACCTCCTATACAATAAACATCTAATTGCAATCTACGCAACAATTAACTCCCAAGAACCCCCAATCTACTCAATTAGGGTTTAAAAAAATTACTGAATCAACATAAAAATGGTATAAGAGTCTTACCCACGATACAACGAACGCAATGATATAAAAAGCCCAAAACAAAGTAGAACACAAGTCCTTGATTTGAGAGTAAAGAGGAGAATAGATCTTACGTTGTTTGAGAGATGTGAAAGTTTATGAAAGTGAAAATGAAATGAGAGATGCGTCGTTATAAAACCAAAAGTCTCCCCTTTAACTTTAAAATCAAATCGGACATAAAAAGCCATAACAGCACATCTACTCGATCGAGTAACTAACGTACTCGATCGAGTAACTCCTACTCGATCGAGTTGGCCCAACTCGGTCGAGTAACTAACGAACAGGACACTATCATAATCTGTTTCTTACTTACTCGATAGAATACCCGAAGACATACTCCACAGAGTACCCTCTACTCTATAGAGTACTCAAATGTCAGAATACCCGAGGTATTACAATGATAGCCTTGAACAAGGAAATTCAATGTAAATATTATATAGTTTTGGTTGAAATATAAATTTAGAAAACGCAAGAATATGTTGATTTTCCTTAAAATAAACAAGCTCCACTTATGATATTAATTAGTATAAAGAACCTTAGTTATTTAACATACACAAATATAATATAAATATGTTATATTTTGGAAAATATTAAAAGGTAAATAAATCAAGCTAGATTTCCAAAAAATATAATATTCCATAATTATTTCGATTTAATTTAATGCATATATGTAATATATTTATATAAATATACAAGGCTCTTAAAATTACATGCCTAAATAGTAAAAGTATTTCTGTTAGTAGTGAAAAAAATTGAAGTAACATTGAATATATAGTAATATGATAGTAATCACTCATTTGAATAGTGAGAGGGAGTAGTGAAAGTAATAGAAGTAACAACGAGAGTAGTGAAACTATCAATATTAATGCGGCAGTAGTGAAAGTGGCAATAATTACTTAATAATAATTACGGCGGGAGCATCGAAAGTAACAGTAGTAATAACAAATGTAATAAAAGTAACAACATTAACAACAAAAGAAAGTATATATGAATAATGAGCTAACCAATCGATTTAAGTAAAATATTAATAACGGGAATAGTGAATTTGTCTCATAATTTAATTCATTGTAATTGTAAGATATGACATAGAAAAATATATTAATGATAAAATTATGAGTTATACAACTTTAGTGTAGTTTTATTTAATTGAACATAAATTTTAATGCTAAATAAAGGTATGTCGTAAGGAGCCGGGCACCAATACTAGTCTATATTAAATAATAAAACAACAATCACGAAAATTTTTTTTCCCGCCCATCTACACATACTTCATTTTGATTAAAAACTAATATTTCCTAAAATAACTCCTAAATTAAAGCTTAAAAAAAAAAAAAAAAAAAAAAAAAAAAAAACTTAAGTTTGTTTCCTACTTTTCAAAAACTTGGCAATTAATGTATCAAGTTGTAATCTGTAACCTGGGACTATCGATAACTTTCGACATTCTTTATGTGTCTTTATACAATTATCTAACCTTACATCTATCATGCGGTAAGAAAAACAATTAGACGATAAGTCTATAGTGAGAATCATGTTTTTTGTAACAATTTACATAGAATTATTATTATATGCAATATCGTCTATGAAATGAACTTAAATCTTAAATAAATATTTCGGAATGAATGTCTCGACTTTATTAGGCTTGTAATACCCCGTATTTTAGGATGGTCAATGCAAAGTCAACATTCTGTTTTTATAAACGTATTTCGAACGGAATTGTTCTACGGGATTGTTTTACGTAAAGTTGTTATTATTCTACAAACTATATTTTAATAATTACTATGCATTTTATAATTATTTTATAAAATG
>VHZZ01000130.1:297190-318888 GCA_009801015.1 Silene noctiflora
TAATAATAATAATAATAATAATAATAATAATAATTAAACTAAAACTATATACTATATTATATAAAATTAAAACTAAATTAAAATCAAACCTTGATGATATTATCTGTTGAAGCAAACATAAAGAACTTGTCTAAATCAGGATGAGCAAAAAAAGTAATCGGACGTCTTTTTTGAATTAAACAATTAATCGACGACGGCGAAACTCTTGGCTTCTTTGGTGCCGGAGGACATGTTACTATCTCCGGTATCTTGTATCGGTCCGATTTTGGAGTCGAACATCCAACTTCATGATCATAAATTCCTTTTATTTTTGTTGGTGATGCTTCTACTTGTTGGTTAAGTAACATTTGTTGTTTCTTGTGTATACTCCTTGTTATGATTCTTCTACTATTTGTTATTGTCGTCGTTGTCGTTGTCGTTGTCGTTCTCCTCCTTTTACTCATTGTTGAATCCATAGTAATAAGCCTGAATCCTAACCCGTTTATAAATAAGATTTTTTAGAATTTATAAAGGAAAAACAATGAGAAAATACATTTATAGAAGTACAAATAATTAAATTTTCTTTATGAAAAAACATCAAAGTTAAAGCATGAAAACTATGTAAGTAAAGATTTAGACTTTAGGAGACATAAATTTGTACCTTTTTATACAATTTTGATATGAACTTATTGACAGATCGTCTCTCCCGATACTCCCGATAATTTGTGGTTTATCAATCAAAGAATGTTTAATTTTTGGGATCAATTTTTTTTTTTTTTTTTTTTTTGTAAACCCTAATAAAATGAAGAAGGAAGAAGAGGAGGAAGCAAAATAATTAAAGAGGAAAATTATATATGGAGGGGTTTGGAGGGATAAATTTTAGGTTATGTCCCCACATGTGACACATCTATCCTTATATATATGAAAAAATAAAAATAAAAATGTATATCTTGGTTAGGTTTGTGGAAGCATATCTTATCGTAATATATTATTATTTATTTAGCTGTCAAATTAAAAGATTTGGTTTTCTAAAAAATAATTAGTTAAAATAATATGGTGTTATCATTTTGTGATCTTAAAAACAGTTGAAAATTTGAAATTACAAAATTTATTCGGCTTCAAATAAAGAAACTTTCCTTTGTATGAAGTTGTACTAGTTTGCGTGTCTAGTTACCTCCTCCGTCCCAATTATAATATAATTTGAAATTACAGAACATGGATTATTATATTTCATAACGGAAACGATTTTTCTAACGGGTAGAAAGATTTTAGTTATATACATTATACGGAGTATTCAATAAAATAGAAATGTTTATGACTGGTTGTTACTAAGCTAATCTTGCTTATAAATTGAATTTTTTGCCAAAATGTGTTTTTTTAACAAATTAATTAACGAAATAGGTTAACTTTGAAAGTATTCTCCAAAAATGGGCCCACATAGTATCGGTTTGTACGAAGCTGTAGGAAGGACTTAAATTGCCTAGCGGGGTGGCGACTTGACTCAAATTGCCAAGCGAGGTGGCGACTTGATTCGCAGCCTTAACAAAACAGTCCTCTTCCCTTATTCATTCATTCCTCTTTTTTTTCAAAAAAAAAAAAAAAAAATGTTAAGTCGCCAAGGGGGATGGCGATTTGCCCCGACGTCGCCAAGCCCCATGGCGATCTTCTTTGAAATAGGAAAACTGGTTTGGTAAGGCATAAAGGGGTTAAGTCGCTGTGGGGGTTGACGACTAGAATACGAGCCGAGCTTCGGTGATGACGTGGATCCATTTTGGGATATTACTTTCAAAGTTAACCTTTTTTGTTAATTAATTTCTTAAAACCACCCATTTTGGCAAAAAATTCTTATAAATTTGTCTCATTCATTTGTACGTTTAGTTAAAGGTAAACAGGTGATTAAGACGGAGACCCTTAAAAAAAGTGATTAAGACGAAGGGAGTAATTATAGTACTCTAAATGTACTGGGCTGCACCATGTTAGTGTTTGGTTGATGTAGAGAGCCCACGTTTGTCTTTAGGCCCAACATATTATTAAACAATGTCGATAATGGGTAACTAGTATGCATCCCGCGCATGCATGTACGGTATTTATAGATCTTTTAGTTTATAATAATATATTATTTATATATTTAAATTTTAAATATTATTAATTTTTTATATTTTAATACAAGGATAAATAATTGAAATGAAAAAATAATCAAAAGAATTGAGTAAAGTCATAAAATTTGTATTTTAATGAATTTTTTTACCACAAAAGTAATGATTTAAATTTATAAATTTTCTCAAATAATTTTAAAGATTTTTTTTTGTCACAAAATTAATAATGTCAATTCATTTTATACGAATTAAGTACGTGATAAAAAAAATTATACAAAACTAAAAATAATAATTTATCGGTTTTCATAAACGAATTTTAGATTTATACGAATTTTATTTTATTTTAATTAAAATATATAATTTAGTTAAAAAAAGATAATAATGGTTAGAGATTATATCTTAATTAAAAGATAATCATTTATTAAAAATAGAGTCTTATTTCCTTATTTAGCTAGATTTCTTTTAGAGGGAAAACTATTAAGAAATTTTATTCTCTTAGTAGTAAGGGGGGATTAACTACCAAATTTGTCTCTCACTTTATCATCTCCAACATAAACAACAATATTTCAAAATTTTCTAAAATAACTAAAAAAGATCGCTCACAAAAGAACAACAAAAAACGGTTTGCAAACATTGTAATTTCCATCACCACCGTTTTAATTCCGCCACCAAAATCAATGAATCAAAGACGAAAAATAATCTAAGCTCGTTATATTTTTATTAAGTTTGTAATTAATTAGTAGATTTAGAAGGATTGGAATCGTCATTGTTAGAACGACTTCGTGTAGAACATATTTACGTAATAGATCGACCCACGCGCCCAAAACCGTCTTTTTAAAAAAAAAAATCTAATTTAACCTTATTTTAAAAAGAGGTTAGAGGGAATATAAAGTGAAAGATTATGAGAGGGCAAAGTTGGAAGTTCAATTCTAATTATCGACGTTATTTAGTATACCCATGACAAAGTTAAGCCCATACCAGCCCAAACAATGTAAAAATAAAAACGTGGCCCTTGTAATATCCATGCCAATTCTTATTTCAAAAATATTTTTCATTTTTTTTATGTTGACCGCAATTGGGGCAATCTCCATAGTAATACTGAAGACAACTTAACGGGTAAACCACTTCCAAGTTTAATTTTTTCATCTGCTAGAGTAAAAAATCGAACTCCTAACCACTTATTTAAGATATGAGAGCCTTTACCAATCACAACAACCAACAATCTCAAGAAGTTTGCGATTCTTTTCCGTATCTTATGACTATGGCTTCATGAAACCGTCCCAACTCCTAAGCATGTACTCCGTATTAGGCTTCAAATTCGGCATTCCGTCACCACGGGTCATCGACCATCGTAATGTGGTGAAATTTCCAATACCAGCTCAATGATTCCGACACTAGTTTTAGCCTGTTTTAATTTGATTGCGACTCTCTTTTTCTCGACACTAAAATGTCAGCCGATGAGTACATAATTTGCGTATCTTTACTCTGTAAACAATCTAATTTCACATGTACAAATTGAATTCTAAAAACCAACAAAAATTCACATTATAACCTGTATATATAGGACCTTACAGACATAAAAAGCTATCCAATTTTATCTGAATTCGTGTCATCGGACGGCCATACGATTGTGTCGAGTAGCCTTTCGCGCATCAATTCCAAGTTTTCATCCGATATGTATTTATATATTTCACCATGATCACATTTCTGTATCGAAAACAGTACACGAAAATACGCAAGTTAGCTATTCAAATTTCATCCAAGTATATGCGACCAATTCAAATTTCAAAAGCCTCGAATTTCACCTTAATCCATCGTCCATATAGATGAAGTCGCGTTACCATTACTCTCTCCGCGAGGTCTTGATTCTCCTGACAATCGATTGAGTTTGTATTAACATCTATGTTATAAGTGAGGGAACGAATTTTGTACGGTTTAGAAAATTTACCTTTCCAAGGTTACGGATGAAGAGTTTACCATCCTCTGGTTTGTTTGTTACTAGAAAGCTGCATAATTCAAAACCGATCACAAATACTCAAATAAGACTGTTATCAATAGAAACGTCGGTCTTATAAACGAGGAATAGTTACTTACTTGTAGAGCCACGTATATTGAGGTGGATTCATTTCGTAAAGCTGGGTCATAACAGTTCTAACAGCTTTTTGTGTAAAATAGTTCAACAATTGCTGCATACAAATTTTGAGCAATTACAATTGTCATACAAATACTAAAACAAATAACTATAGTTATATTGTGATCGGCTAACCTGAAATCAGTGCGAGCTAAAATGATAACGAGTAATTGATTTTAGTAAATATATACGGAGTTACAAAAAAATAAACTTTGAAGATACGATTGACTAACATGAACCATTGCAAAGAATCGAGTGAATTCGCTACATTTATTCACTACTAGAAAAAGGGCGTTTAGCGACCAACGTTTGCCACTACTCACTTATTAGTTGCTAATTAGCAACCAATTATAAGTTGGTCGCTAATTGGCAACCACTATAGTGTTGGTTGCAAACATTAGATGCTAATTAGCAACTAATAACAAGTTAGTCGCTAATTAGCTACCAACTTAGCACTGGTTGCAAAAATTAGATGCTAATTAGCAACCAATTCTCAGGTGGTCGCTAATTAGCAATCAACTTGACGTTTACTATACATAATAATTATAAATTTTCTTTGTTTAAATGTCTGCTCACATATTTTAAACAAACGTATAAAAATGAAATGAATCAAGTGAAATTTAATTTGTTACCGTTTTGACATCTTCAAAAGACTCTTCATATTGGCCACCAATATTGACAATCACAAGTCTCCTAAGTTTGCGTTGTTTTTTCGAGTTAACACACGACAATTTTTTCCGTTGCTGAACAAAAAAATTATTGAGCTCTAAAGAACCGAACATTTGGTTGCTTAATTGCTTCTTATTACATTCTTTGAGATTGATAGTAGTCGAACTCACCAAAGAAACAGCTCCTAACATTTTTTTTTACGATTTTTTTGAAAAAAAAAAATCGACCCGCTTAAATTACCATAAAAATAATACTGCCCACATGACCAAAGTTATTTTATGTTGTAAATCAAATGAATAAATTTTGATTTACCGTGGAATTTTGATGAAGGTTTGGAGATGTTGAAAATTTTGGAATGGGATTTGTTTTTGTGGGGAAATTCAGTTAGAAGTAACGACCAGACAATATTATGAGGTCCAAAACTCTCCAAAAGAGTAAAATACAAGACCTCAAATCATCTTGTGCGTTTGTGTTGTGAGAACACTAGGTCTCATGAGAGACCGCCTCCCACTAATTTAGTGTGAGATATAATAGGGAAATAGAAAATTCAGTGGGTCCCTCACCCCATCATGTGGGAGGTCTCTCAATAACACTATTGAGAGACCGTCTCTCCGAAGTTTTTGTGTTGTGAGAAAAGTGTCGGACACAAATGAAAATTTGTGTTTAAGACTTGTCGTCTAAGGGATACAAAATAATTTGTCATTTCTGTCACATGGTGACAGTATTTAGACCCGTTTTAAAAGATAATATGGGTATCTCTGTTCTAAACAAGGCGTATTGATCTTTCTATAGTGAATTAATGTACTCCGTGTATTAGAGGCGGCAATCGCTGACTCGACCCGAAAATACGACACGAACCCGACACGAAATTAGCGGGTTGGGTCAAGTCGTTGTGACCCATTTAAAATATTGGGTTGACACGACACRACTCGAAACTTAAATGGGTCGGGTTAGGGTTGATGTCTTTTGACACGAACCCGACACGAATAACCCATTTATTTAAAATTGTCATTATATATTTGGCTTGAGTCAATAATTTCACAAAATAATTTAAAATTAGCATTTCTATTCATCATTTTTCGGATAATAGGGTTATAAAAAGTAATTTATTGTATTAGTTTATTGGGTTATACGGGTTAAGTGGGTTAAAAATGATCTGCTTAAAGATAAATGGGTTAAACAGGTCGGGTTGGGTTATAGAAAAATTAAATGGGTCGGTTTAGGGTTGAGACACATGACCCGTTTATATAATTGGGTCGGGTTAGGGTTGGGGTAGTGGTAACCCGTTTAATATTGACACGAACACGAACACGACCCGACCTGTTTGCCAGGTCTACCGTATATGAATCAATTGAAATGTGGTTTTATAGAGTAAATGATAACCTTGTAGTAATTTGTAGTTTGTGCCACACATAGAAAGAATAAAGAGATCTTGAGAAGCTTATAATAGATTTCACCCACCATTTAAGTAGCAAGGCCTTCTCCTTTTAGGCCTAAGTGAGGATAAATAATGGGTCTAGAGGGAGAATCCCATCGTATTGGGACCATGTTACGACGATGGCGGGTCAGGTCGTTACAGTTTGTTTTGATCATCTGCTCCGAGCTAAGGGGAGGTGAAGTTAGAAATTTGGAAATGAAGCTAGAACTTAGAAAAGAGGGGAAATGAGGTAGAATTTTGGAAAGGAGTAAGATATGATAGAGTGTATAGAGGGTGAAATCGATTTACACTCAATGAAGCTTTGAACTTGATTTCAGAATAAATATTGAAATTTTTATTTTATTTTAACAACTTAATAATAAAATAGTGACTTAACGTATATAAATAAGTCAGTCATCACGTAGGAGTATGAAATTATCAAAATATTACCAACTTTTTTTTATACAGAGTATATCTTATCATAATACGACTGATTTTATAAGAGATCGATAATTTGTATCCCTAAACTCTTCTCATGTTCCTCTATTTATCTCTCAAATTTATAAAAATCTCTAAAAGAATAAATGAAGTTTTTATGTATTTAATAAAGTAAACATAGCAAAATTCATTTTATTTTAATGGTATAATTTAGGTCTTAATCAATAATAAGGTGCTAGTAGTTTTGAGAGTCTAAAAGATGTAGGGATTTAAATAAGCTTCAAAGACCTTATTTTATGTGAGATAAAACAGGGTCTCGAATGTTTTAATTTTAGTAGGGTTAGATTTTATATTTACATCTTCTGTTGCTATAACAACACGGTTACAACATGTTTGTGAGTTTTAGTTGAAAAGATGCAAGATGGCAATTGCCCACCACATGATGAAGTGAGAAATTCTTATGTCCTCTCGGAGAACGTCCTTCCTACACTCAAAGGAGAATTTTATAATATTTAATTCTCATTTTGGTCATCCTTCTTTGTGTGTAGGGAGGACGCAAGTATTTTCCTGATGAAGTAGATTAATAGTTTTATGTTTAACTTTGTTAAATGTAACAATTGTTTATCTATTATTCACCTTATTTTTTATATTCGATTCTTATTCTAAGTGCTCAAGCCAATACTACTAATACAATGCCCAAATTTAAACCCTTCTAGTCCGAAAAAGATAAAGGGCGGTACTCATTCATGGATGGGTTTTACTCTTTCATGGACGAAAATGACCATTTTACCCCTTTTATTTCAACTCCCAAATTTTCAATTTTCTCTCTCTATATTCAGTTCTCTCCTTGAATTCCACCGCCTYCCTTTCCCTGTGTTAATCTTAGATTCGCCCAGACCTCTGTTCAATTTAATATTTTTTGGTATATCATCATTTTTCGTGTATTCGCCGACATTGCCAAATTTGCTTGTTTGAAAGTCAACATTTAATGCTGATTTGGGTTCTCCCTTATTGGTTTTGGCTGTCCACCACTTTTCCAATTGCCACATTACTTCCAATCTTACAGTTTTAGTAAAGTACCTTTGGATTATTAAAAGAGTCTGCATGAGTTACTTGTAGTGGACGAAAATAGTCGACATTGAGTTATTTGTCGGCGATGCAAACCAAAAAGGGATTTAAAGTTGATTTAAACAAACCCTAATTTAATTAGTGTAAATCAATTCCTTAATTTTATTTAATATAATAAATAAAATTAAAAATTAGAATTACTACTTGATCAATATGAAAATTAGCATTCATAATTGTGCAATTTGATGAATTTGACTAATTTTGTGGATTAGATTAATTTTGTGAGGGAGAGAATTAGAGAGAATTAGGCAAAGGGTAAACTATGGAAAAATAATGAAAAAAAGTTCATGAAAGAGTAAAATCCGTTCATGAATGAGCGCAACTACGAAGATAAATTGAATTCATAATCGACCTGACTAACCCGAACGAGTCTCGATTATCGACTCGAGTCGACCCAACACCAAACAAATGTAAAATGGGCCAACTTAATAAGTCTCACCAAAACGAAGTGAAGTCACAAACCCTCAAATTGAAAGCACACATTATTACACAAGAAAGAGAAAGCTGCGATTTTCCGACGAACGACCTTGAAAAATCATCCAACCATGTACTATAACAAATCTGGGTAATTTCTACAATCATCCCAATTTCAATCTTATTTTCAAATTCATCATCTTTCTTTCATTTTTGTGTAATTTGATTAGTATATGTGTTTTTTTTTCTAATCCAATTGAAATCCAATTATTTGACCCCTTTTTTTGTATTGATTTTGATTCAGTTAGGGTTTTTAGTAATTGAAAAGTGGGTATTTTTGTTGCTGGGTGTGTAAACAGAAATATTGCGTAGTTGAGAAGTATGAATCGGGAGATTTAGGGTTCTTTTTAATTGTTAATTAGGTTCAATTTTTGTTGGGCAAATGTGGGAAAGTTAGTGTTGTGAGGTTGATAACGATTTACGACGTGTAGTTCGATTTGATGTTTGATTTGGGTTTAGTAGCTGTATCATCTAAAGTTTCTCTGGGTTCAAAATTAATGATTACTTTAAAAAGTTGTAGTTAATGATTTTCGTTGCGAAATTTATTACTCTATGGTGCCAATCAACCCACCAACCCGGAATTTAGGTTAATTGACGCGGTAATGTCTCGATATGAGTTCATTTATAAGATATAAGGTGTGGATTGCAGAATTGTTGGGAAATAGTATTTCAAGCTCAATTGCTCAAGTTTATCTTAGTCAATAGGTTGGAGTCTCATTAGAATGGGTAGTTTTGGTTTGTATGCTTTTCCTCGTATGAGGAAGTTATTATACTGGTGTTGACGGTGGTTGTTACTTATGTTGGTTCTGAAATGTTGTATAGATATGGTGATTATGGAGATGGTCGGGAAATGCCTCCAAAGCGTCAACGGCTGGACCACTCGTCTTCATATTATGGATCTTCACTTAGCTATGGGGTTTCACCTACCTATGGTAGTTCAAGTGCCTATGGTGCTTCACCTGGCTCGAGCTACATGTATAAATCAAATCCGTATTCCGGACATGGTAGCGCGGTTCCTCCTTTCCCGGCTGTCCGACTTCGTGGTCTCCCTTTTGACTGTACAGAGGCTGATGTTATTGACTTTTTACGTGGTCTAGACATTGTTGATATTCTCTTTGTCCACAAAGGAGGCCGGTTTTCTGGGGAAGCCTTTTGTGTTTTGGGATACCCTACACAGGTAGACTTTGCTCTCCAGAGAAATAAGCAGAATATTGGTCGTAGATACGTAGAGGTTTTCAGGTGCAGTAGGCATGAATACTACAAGGCAATAGCATATGAAATATCGGATTCTCATAGTGGATCCCCACGTAGGGGTTCTAGAGCGAGGTCTCATGATGATGGAAAGGACTTGCTTGAACACACAGGGATATTGCGGTTGAGAGGTCTGCCTTTTTCTGCTAGGAGTGAAGCTATCAAGAAGTTTTTCAAGGATTTTGATCTTGCAGATGATGCCATACATTTGATATATAATTCTGCTGGAAGAGCATCCGGGGATGCTTTTGTGAAGTTTGCTAGTCCAGAGGATTCCAAATCTGCCATGGTTAAAGACAAAAAGACCCTTGGAAGCCGTTACGTTGAGTTGTTTCCTGCAACGCAGGAAGAGATGGATGAAGCAGTTGCTGCAGGAAGGTGAACTTTTGTTCTCTTTTATACTGTGTTTTTCCTCTTACTTCGATACTTGTTTGACTGAAAGAAAATATGGATAAATGGAAGGGATAGGAAGGAAAATTATCATTTTCCCACGATAAGTTTCACCGTTTCCATACTTGCATCAGATCGGTCATATAATAGTTCGGTGCTTTTATTTCTTAGAAGAATCAGTTTTATTTCCTATTGAATTTTTTATATCTGTTCTTGTTCTTTTCATTTTTCGCCTAATACCTTACCGACCTATCCAAGAAGAATTGAAATCCAATTGTACCTATCCACTTCTTGTGTCTTGTTAGAAAACAAACCACCGGATAACTGCAATTTGCTGTTTCTCTGTTGCTTACGGTGAACATATTAGTGTCAACAACATTTTCTCCAGTTTTTGTCGTATAATGGTTCATGCTATTTACCCTATTAAGAGCATGTACAATAACAAAAAATAAAATAAAAATCCCTCTACTTGTTCTCTATCTTAATTTGCGGTCTCCTTTTTTGTTTTATATTTACAATAGATAAAACTGAAAAAGCTAAGTTCTCATTTCACATGTTCGCTTATTATGGCCCAATTTAAATGGTGACATAGCTTTCCTTTGCCCTTCCCCTAGAGTTCCGAGAGAGCTTCTTTCCTATCTATTATTTGGAGAACACTTTTAAAACAAAGAGAGCACCCTATCGTGGGCAAAAAACAGTCACTTATGCTCTCCAGCAGTAGGGACCATCATGGAGACCTTCTTGGAGAGGTCCTATTTTACATGCTCTAAGTTTTCTGTTATATGGCACTATAACTACAACGCTGACCCATATGAAAATTAAATGTATAGTTATTCTTTAAGTTAGTGGTATATGGGTAAAATCTGTAGTTACTTATGACTGTCTTTCAAGGGAGTAATTGTCAAAAGGTCTCGTTTAAGACAGTCGTGCTAACGTAGGATGAGAATCAAGAGATCACCATCACAACCCACCACCTTTGAAACGGCCCAGAAAATAACGCCCACCTCTGTTTCTCCTATATTCTTCGCCCAACTCACAGATCTGGGTGACCTTGGTGGACGTCAAAGGACAGTCGACATGACCAATTCTCCCACGTCTATGGTGGTGGAGGTCGAAGTAGGAGGGAGAAAGAGAGAGGGGTGGACATCTTGGTCGGAGATGGGCGATTAAGTCGAGCGGCAGGTGGTTCACCAGGTAGGGGTTGGGTGGGGTTGAGTTAGGTTTCTGGCGGGGTGGGGGTGTTGGCGCTGTTAGGGTTATTAGGCCAAATTATTTAATGAGATTAAGTTAAGTAATGCCAGTTCTAATAAATATACTTGGCTCATGAGGGCAGTTTGGTAGAAGCCACTAAAAATGTGGCCGGAAGAAGAAAAAATTTCTAAAAAGAAAAGTGGAAAAAAAAAATAGAAAAACGGAGGAAATATGGGTATGATCTGTAGTTTAATGGGTTGGTCTCCCGTTGTAGCAACATGAGATTCTCTTTCAGATTTTCCACTTTGATTTCATATAGGTTAGTATCATGCTTCATGAGACACTCTCGTTTGAGAAACTGTGTAGTTTTTAAGGAATTATTTCAAGTCGCTTGTTGATCTATGCCTATCTGAAACAAACTCTTGGTGCTTTTCCATTTACATGCAGGTCAAGTGATGAGGGCCCCAAAGAGCCTGTGAAACATACAGGAATCTTAAAAATGAGGGGGCTACCCTTCTCAGCCACCAAGAAGGATGTGTCGGAGTTCTTCAATGGATTTGTTTTGAAAGACGAGTCCATCCACATCACTATGAATTTGAATGGGAAGACCACTGGTGAAGCGTTCGTCGAGTTTGCAAGCGCTGAGGATTCTGAGGCTGCAATGCAGAAGGATCGAAAAATCCTAGGAAGCCGCTATATCGAGCTTTTTGCTTCTTCCGAGGATGAGCTAAATGAGGCGCTTTCTAAAGGACGGTGAATGCTCTTGTTAATTGCTGTTTCTTTAGTTGATTGAGCTCAATATAGATTTCTGTACTGATCGTTTCCCAGAACATACACCGTATGTAGTTGTCAAGTCCACATGGCATTTTACGCTAGTTAGATCAGGATTCTCTCATTCGAAATTGCAAGTTTATAGCAGTTTGTTCATTTGTATTCGTATGTCTTGAACCCTTGTCTGAAAAGAAAACGCCCTTGAATAACTTGGAAGAACTCAATGGTTTGGGTAGAGAACCGAAACATGACAAAGGTTTATCGCTTGGTCTTGAATATGTTTATAGCTCCACATATGTAGGTGGAAATGAAAATTATCACCACCGGTGTGTTCTCTGGCCTCACATGACAGGTTATCGTTGCTTTCAAACTGGTGGTTTGGTGCGATAGCTGTGGTGGTTCTGCTAGTAGTTTTGGGTGGTCAGGCGAATATAGTTGAGTGTAGTGGTAATCTGATGTCGATATTGGCGCTTTGTGTGTTTTTGTGCTAATCACTTTGTTCTATTAGCGTATTTTATCGAGTTTCTTAGCCGTTTCTTAGCCGAGTATATAACAAATGGGAAGGAATAAATTGGATTGGAACGAGTATATAAATATTCCGTTGGGGAATATTTTTAACAAAAATTGAGCAAGTTCTGTAACTTAACCGTTACCTTGCTTCTTCCCCTAAAATTGAAGATCGCGAGCTTAGAACCAAAAATGTTAACTGGTGAAGCATTCGGCAACTCGTCTAGTTTGCAAGTGCTGCGGTTTCTGACTTCTGAGGCTAACAAAAGTACGCTTTGTAACATGATTTTCTCAATTTGAAACTGGTACGTCCAGGAGTATTAGTCTCGGGCGAGCCTATTTCCACGACCATATTAGGAGGAACACCCTCGATTATGGACAATTATTTCCCCTCTATCAAACATGAAAGAAGACGATCGCACTCAGTTTCTTCTTCAACTCTTCATCTAAAAGGAAAAAGGCCTTCAAGGGTAAATGTAATTTACAAATGTATACAATTTCGAAAGTTTTGGAACGGCAGAGGATTACAACATTTCTATTACCATTAACAATGATTCTACACTGATTCCTCGATAATGTGCCTCGACACGACTCAAAACATACTTACCTCAGATTGGACTTTAAATCTGAGCAAAAAATCTCTAATCTACAAGCACTTGTAATAAATACATAATTGAATGCTAATAATAAATCTGACCTTCGAATTAGAATCCGCTCAAGCAACCTCATAACAACCTCTCGTTGTCATGTAGCATTGCAACTCTTGGTGCTATTCGAGGGCTCGTGGGTGCACCATTTCCCATATTTATAGATTGATGATCCAAGTAACGCGAATGTAGAGCCGAAAACGTCTTGTACAAATAATGTGTGATGTCCTGGAGTGTATTCTTAAGATTATTACTTCAAGGCTTCACCAAAACTCATCAATTGCCCCATTGCAGTTCTGACACGGAGCTGAAACCATATAAAACCCAGGAAAAGGACTCATAAGGTGATTACAAGAAAAATTCTTGAAGAGACGAACTCACATGTGAAACCAACCCAAATTGTCATGTATCAATAATTTTATCACCAATTTATGTACGAGACAATCTTACAATAATCGCATTACTCAAAAATTAAAGAGACCTCTTATAAATTATTAGTGACCTTTCTACTGTCAATAGTCACCCCTTTTTATCTAGGTACCAATTTCATATTGGTATTGTTAGTAATACCCTTTTTTTTAGATTAATCAATTTTCGCTATATTGACCTTTTATATTTGATAAATGTTCTAGTAACCGGATATGACGACTTTTATTAACCCATTTGCCTTTTACTTTAAAATAATCTCAAGTTAAGTAATCATAAGACCCATTCACAGAAGACTTGTGGTTAACTAATTCGACTCACATGTATGACCGTCTCATATAAGATGTTCTCCAAGAAACAACAAAGACTTGATAAGCTAAGCATTAGGCAAGTATGCAATGTACTAACTCACCTTCACATCTAGACAAGAATCGTTGGCCATTTTGCTTATCTGAGAACATACACCAGAAGTACGTAGCTTGACAAACCGACTATATGCCCCAGGGCTGCTCGGGAAAGTCAGATTCACCACAGCCCAAACACTTGCTGTTCGTAATTTATCGTCATTGCTATCTAAAAACTTGATTAAAACAGGTTGACCATCATTGCTACCATCTAATAGGAGTTGCTGCAATACAGCTTCCTTATGGACCTCATTTCCAGTTGCCACATTAGCAAGTACATACATTCCCTGGCAAAAATCACATTACAAGGATATAAGTAAGAATGTAAACATATAAATCAGCGCTAAACAATTGGACCACTGCTTCTCGATGCGAAGGTTTTCAGCTTGCAGTCATAATGTATTCTCACCGTGGGATGTATAAGTATAGACATTGCAGCTTCAGTTTTTTTTTTTTTTTTTTTCCTATTGTCATTAATCTTCCATTTGAACTTAATCACTTACCTATGGAGGCCAAGAAACTACAACACAGGTATGATGAGGCAATGAGCATAAGTGTGTAACTACTATAGTATTAATGGAGTAATTCCATCCAAATGCAAGGAAACAACAGAACCAGAAGGAAATACAAATTTGCTTGCTCCAAAGACCCTAGTGAAAATTTTGGCCAAAATTTAAAACAATTTTACTCTACCAATGTTTAGTAATAAAGATAAAGTAGGGTCCACAACAGTTACAGAGATTACCTGAATGTAGACTTCGGATTTCGAACTACTTCTAAGTTGTCTTACAACTGCATGTAATATAATACCGTCCTCCATGAAAACATGCTCAATACACTCGATACATCCATCCACAAGATTGCGAACAAAAGAGAGAGCTTGCACTTGGACACATGATTCCGGATCTGCACGTAAATACAAAAGGGTGATCATAAGTTTGCAAAACTAATATTTCGTATTATGAGTTTGATGTCAATAATTACCGCATATGAGACTGGATATTGTAGATGGGGTCAGTTCTTGAAATATCTTATCTTTCAGCTGGTTCTCAGCCAGGAATATAAAATTCTTCAGAGCCCATACGGCATTCAACCTCACGGTACCATCCATTGATGTTGATAAATGAACAAGTTGTTTGACACCTCCATATTGATAAAAGGTTGACTTACGCGAAGTGAATTCCACTACGACATTAACTAAAGCACTAAGTGCCGCAACCTGCACTCAGTTATGCCAACATATTACATGATGGGGCTGGGGAAAATTACTCGACCTCCGGTTCACCAATCACTTTTTTTTGGGTGGTGGGGGAGATCAACTAGTCTGAATACTTGTCACGAGTTTTGAAAACATAAAGCCTGGTAATGACAGGAACGCCCTAGCTTTAACTGCTCTGCAAAGGTAAAAAGCATTGATTGGGATGGCAGAGTTACAATCCCTATGAGCCTCCTATATTTTTCCAGATAATGTCAGCATGACAATCAAAGTAGAGTCAAGAAACAGACTCCCATCCATACACTAAAAAGCTATTAATCCCAAAAGGTACATTTGACGGGTAAATTGAGCCACAACAACTTCGAGTTTTCAGGTTTCAAGAGGGACGAGGGATTTTTTATTAAAATTGCTTCAAATCAATCAATTCCTGGCAATTAGCAATTAGCAGAAATAGTGAAATGGGCAGTGAAATGTGACATTACATGAAAAACAGAAGTAGTCTCTCCACATATCACATACCAATTAGCAACAGTAACAAACTGTACCTGGACAGCAGCAGAAACATCATTCATAAGTTGAATCAAGGGAATCACGACAACTTCATTCATAAACAAACCTGCACTTAAACTCTGAAATAGATGTTTTTAGACAACTTATAGATTATATGAAAATATAGTCACCTTTATGTAAGGACTAGTACCAACCTTGGTTGACCGAGAAACACTTCGCAAACAAACACAAGCTGCAACTCGCACATCAATGTTCTCATGAGTTAATGCCTCGGCTACCTTCTTGAGAACCTATAACATGACGGCAAGTGTAAGGTGATTGGTAAAAACACATTAAGGTATTAGTCTCGCTAGCAAAATGTGATTATCCCATTTTCTAACTTGGGAAGTGAGATTGCAATCTATAACTAGACATCTCTTAGAATTGACAACGCATTCATAACTGCATCAAGAGTTGCTAAAAACCAGTGTCAAATGTATGTTAATTCATAGAGTTTCTTAGCTTCATCAACTACAACTAGCCATACTATAAAGTGATTATAAAACACAGGGAAAGAAATATGTTCTACAGAGGGAATAAGAGTACAAATCAGATATGTAGAAAAGTTTGAAACACATCAGAAAGTTGGGTATTCATGTCATAAACGTAAAACTACAAAACATCTATGTTGGGTAAGGGGGATAGTATAAGTAAGCATGGGAGCCAGAATTTTGTAAAGCTGAGAAATATGGGATTTCTAAAGGCCAGGAAAACTCAACCTGTCCAGGCAGAAACTTGACATAAGTGGAGGTCGAAAAATTAGAATGATGAACATAAGAACCATTCCAACCACGCAATCACGATTAATTAAAACATTACGTGCTGGCCAGTTAAAGTCCGGCTTGCATGATTCACATTAAACTTGGGGAAAAAAAAAAAGAACAGCATATAGTTTTGCTAGTAGAGTCTTCAAATGGTTTCCTTACGAAGCTAGTAGCATAGGCTTTGTTTATACCAGCTAATTTTTTTTCTTTTTTTTTGGAAATCAGGGGTGTAATACTATTCGACCTGTTTTTTTTACCCCGTGAGGAGTACTGAATACTCTATTATTCTTCGAATCTCTAAAAAAGAACAAAATAAAAAATAAGATTCTTAATGTTGATTTATGTCATTCAAATTAGAGCAATCCTTGTCAATTTGGTTGTAGTACACGTTATAAAATGGAACAATGCCAAAATGAGTGATGAATTCATCCAAACAGAGAAGCACTACGACCGAGAGATAAACTAGGAGAGCCGATCAGAAGACCCATTCAAGAAACACAAACCTCAAGAGATAGAAACCTGGACCTGCAGGCTTCCAGCTTTGCACAAGCGTCAGCAAGAGCCAAGAACAGTCCTTGCAAGCGTTTAGGTTGTATTGGATCTTTCTTTAAATGCTGACTGATTGTGTCAACAATATCTGCCTCAAAGGCTATTTTTTGTAGGTCCTCTTTTCCTCCAATCAAAGAGGACAATGCAAACGGAGCTTCATCGCCAACTTGACTAGGATCCTCAAGAAGCTCAAGCAAGATATGTATTAAATTCTTTCTTAGTCCGACATCTTGCAATTTACAGGGGGAAGTGTTCAAAATAGCAATCACGCACATTGAGGCAAGAAGACGCGTACGAGGAGACTTATCCTTTATTAGCTCACAAACAGCTCTGAAAGCTCTTCCATCCTCGGCTTGGATAAATTTTGAATTGACATCGGGATTGTTCCTAATTATAGAGGCTAGAGACTCCAGACCATCATCTCTCTGTTTCAAAGAGCGTCCAAGAAGGTTTATAAGTTTATTTAAGATCCCAGCCTCATACAATGCCTTCTGCTCAGCATTTGACTGACATGAATGTGTTATGATAGTAGCAGCAAGCCCTGTAAGATTCTCACTTTCGCTGTTCAAGAGAGAAAGAATGAAGTTCATGTTTCCCTTTAAGAGAAAATCGTACTTAGGGGCCAATTTTGATTGATATATAATTTTAAGCGATCGAGCGACAGCATCCACAACCTGCAAAATATTAGAAGTTCAATGTGAGGTGATCAATTAAGCTCTTTGACTCTTTCGAGATCTTTGACGATCATGGGGATGAGTTATTTACACATCTGTTGTTTAGTGCACTATAGAATATAAACAGCAAATAAACCATATGTGAAATGATTGCGGAAGTGTCAAATTTAATTAATACCAACACTTACTTTCAACTCTTTGATATCATAACCCAACACTTTATAATCTAACAAATGTTACAATGATCTATCAAGCTCTTGATTCTTATACAACTAATGTTAGGTTTCCAGATTAGAAAGTTAAAATAAACTTCGTAATAAACTACTCATTTAAATGAAAGTGGCTGTAACTTCTTATGCAGTCCACGCACTCATATAACAAAACAGTGAATGATCTTATTCGTTTACAAGTACTATAAAATCCCTGAAGGAGGTATTCTAGTATCGCATTAAGACGGTTGACAGGAAGTGGCTCAAGAAGAAATCAACAATCTTCTAAAATGATTCATTTGCAAGTTGATAATTTCCAGCAGCATAATCAAATAAGTCGTACTTAAACCGTCTTTTACAAAGTTGTACCCATACAACAATAACACTACAACTTAATTATGCTGAATTACACTTTAATTAGGAGCAACAACAACATCGAGTAGTTCTCAAAATACAAAATATCATGTAAAAGAGTTTGGTCGTCTGCATACGATGGTATTGCAATGAAAAAAGCTGCTATTTTTCTTGAATCAGTTGGTCTGAGTCTCTTGAAAGTAATTGCAGGGGAAGTAATACATTCAGCAGCAAACAGCTATGATCAAAATAGCCTTAAAATGTAACTTCCATTGCTTTCTCCATTCACATTCGCCAGCGACTATATCAATTGCTACAACCAAAAGCATTTCAATTTACTATTACTCCATACCCTTCTCAATCTCTCGTCACTGACATTTTACGAAGCAACTTTTATATCATTAACCACCTTTAAACTGTTTCAAATAAGCTCTGTCCTACATAATTTCCTTTATCATCGTAGTTACTAACAAGTTACAAAATTTCAACAGAATTTCAACAGAATTCCAACTCCATTCCTAGTTTTTCCAATCTTCCAGAACAATGACAATACTAAACAAGGACTCTTCTTGAAACAACCTCGAGTTTTCTCTCTATTTAGCTTTCGACTTTGCTAACAACGGCTCGAAGCTAACAATCTCCAAAATAATCAACATAAAGATTCATGATCTCAACTCCACCTCTCCAAATATTAGCTTGTTTTCAGAGAAAGCTGAAATGTATTGCTTTAACCGTGCTAAAATACAGCATGAAAAGAATGAAAATCCAAAACAAAAATTCTAAACAATAATATGAATTTGAAAAAGAAACTCAAAATCAATCAAAGGTAATAAAAATCGATAAATTTGATCAATTCACCTCAAACGAACAATGAGAACACTAAACAACCTCCAATTTTCTCTCGGTTATAGCTAATAAAAGCTTCAAGCTAAAAATCTGCTACTCTAATTAACATAAATTTTCATGATTCTCAACTCCACGTCTCCAACTTTGAACTTACTTCCAGAGACAGGCTAAATTTGCTGCTTCAAACGAGCGAAAAGCGATACGAAACAAGAATCGAAAATTGAAGATTGCACTAAACGGTAAAACACATACAGTTCATCAGCTGCTTCAAACGAGCTAAAATACCGGATTAAATAACGAGAATCGCAATTTGAAGATTATAACAAACATTAGAGCAAGATACACTACATCAAATTGTAAAATTCTAAACATGAAAATACGAATTACAAAAAACAAACTCAAAATCAATCAAAATCACGAAATCTACAGAACACAGTCAATTCACCACAACATCAACATCAACATCATTCATACCTTATCATTCCGATACTCGACAAGCCGAAAAAGAAGTGAAAGAACACCGGAATCAAGCACAGCCTTAACGCCATTATCAAGACCACAAGAGAAACTTCCGATGACAGCAGAAGCCTCAATGATTCCGGCGAAGTCACCGGAGTCAACGGCGGAAGACAAGGCACATACAACGGCGGGTACGGCACCTAGTTTGACATATGAGAGCTTCTTCGTTCGATTTCCGATGATTTGATTCTTCAATTTACGAAGAGATTTGAAGTTCGTTTCTCTCTCCGCCGTGTTCAGCCGGTAAATTAGGTTTTCCGGTAAGTTTGCGGTGGCGGATGTTGGCATCGCCGCCGTGTACGGTGGTTTTCGAAGTGGGTGGAGGAGAGAGAACGGAGGGGAAGAGTAGTGGTAGAGAGAGAAAGGGATGTGTTTTTTGCGCTTTTTTTTCTTTTCTTTTTTGTTTCGATTTTTTTCTTGGCCCCAATCATTTATTTTCTTTTAATTTATTGGACGACATTATTCCGTCATAAACTTATGACGTCGGAGCAAGGAGATGGCAACCGTGGGTGGAAAGGGGATTTGAAAGGTCACAATCTTGTGACTATTACAATCAAAACCGTCACATTTACATAAATTACTTTTCTCAAATATAAAAAGATAAACAAATAACAATTAGTGCATTTTACATTATAAATTCTCATTTAAGACGGTCAGACCGCAAATTTATCCATCTTAAGCTTAAAACGCTAGATAAAAAAACCCAGATTACATTAGGAAAACCAACAAAATGTTTTATATATGAACATTTTAAGTTCAAATTGGATACCTCCACTGTAAAAGAGACATACTGATTTCACATATTTTTGGCGAAAAAGATGCGGGTAAATAATACGGAGTATTGGTGAAGTCCAAAGTTAGTGGGTAAAAAACCACAAATAGGATTATACATCTGTATATAAGCATTGTACAACCAAGGTATAAGAATCCGAGCTTATATGTATTTTTTCTGAGCTAATGCAAAGTTCATATTTTTAATGTGTTAATGGATGAGATCAAATACTTTCTAATAAAGCCCATATACTTTAACATAAAGCTCGGATACTTTATTACAAAGCTCAGATTCTACACCGTACAACCAGTACAACTGATTGTATAGTCCATGAATTGGTAAAAAACTTCAGGATTATTTTTAGTTTAGAATTTATTTTTATTTATTTATTTTTTTTTATTTTTTTTAACAACAGTAAAGAAAGTTTTTCCTACATAGTACCTACCCGACCCTATCGGAATCGGATTTTATTAATACATCCTCTAAGTTTTGGTTATTTTATTTATCTATTTTATTTCAAATGTCTAAGTTAATTATTTATTATTTTTATATGTTAGAAATACATTTGATGGGTAATTTGATCCTTCACACCAAATTTTTACTTGTTATTCAATATTGGTCCACTCCTCTCCCCTTGTTTTGTGGCAAAACCAAAGATAAACAAATGATTACGACGAAAACAGTATGTGCACAAAATTAATCAAAAAGAAGCTATCTACTAGATTTCGGAAATTCTAACTTTAAGAATCAGAAAGTACAATATTAATAGGGTCGGGTCGAGTGAATCAGTTCAATTGGGTTTAGGTCGAGTTCGCGATAGGTCGATTCAAATTTGGATTGTTTGGGTTTGCGGGCTAGATCGGGTCAGGTCATTTCAAATTCGGGTTATTTTTTATAAAGGTGACAAACGGGTCAATCGGTTCAGTTTCGGATCAGATTTATTCGGATCGGGTTATTTCGGTTTACCTTTATTTTCGATTTCAGTTCGGTTCACTTCGGGTTGGAATCGGTTGTAGATATTTCGGTTCGGTGCAGGTTCGAGTCAAGTTAATTTCGGAACATAAGAGATTCGAGTCGGGTCAATATCAAAGCAGATGAGATTCGATTCGGGCTATATTCAGATCATATGTCGAGGAATTAATAGAGCATGTCTTTATTATATATATCAAATATTTCGATTTTGTTTTTGAAATGATTTTTAGATTTTTATCGGATAATATTTCAATTTTTTTAGGGTTATTTAATAGGATTAATCCATCCTATGTCCCTCCTTCCCCATTTAATCCATCCTATTGAATATCCTATATTAATCCTATCTTTACTATCA
>VHZZ01000131.1:149561-161645 GCA_009801015.1 Silene noctiflora
TTCTTCTCTTACAATATTAATACGTAAATAGGAATGATAATTAATTTGTCTCACACACACTTTTAACCTAATAACAATAGTCATCATAAAATAAGAAAACAAGTATTCCACGAGCACAGCTGCTTCGCCTCCTCTTCAGCTCTGGCTGCGGCTCGCCCGTGTCCAGCTCCTGGCCGCGGCTCGAGCTGCTGCTACGCTGCTTTCCTCAACTTCTTCCTGGGCTTCAAATTTTACTTGTTCACTTGTTGGGCCAACGCAACATGATGGGTATCAACACATCTCAACAATTCAACCCGCTTCCGCGTTTCGAATCTCGCTACTTCGTCTTAATTCTTTCAAAATACGACAACTTCCAACAAATAGGAAATGACATAAATAAAACGATAAAGACCTATTTCCTTCACGATTATCCACTTAAACCACTACAAATAAACCCATACTAAATACGGCATATCACTACACAATAAGCACAATGAATGAAAGATGCAAAACAACATGATAATTTACGACTCTTAAGGTCGACATATCTCAATACCATGCTAGAATTGCTAATAAGAGTATTATACTCATCGTCCATAGCAGTTTCCAATTAGGGTCCTTAAGTGCTAACACAGGATTACGAGGTAAAGGGGATATGGCAATGGTCATATGAAGATTAAAAATAGGTTTTGGTTTACGTATGCCATGATCGCCGTGTGTAATACAATTCTGATGGCTCTTTTGAGAGGTATAAGGCTCGTCTTGTAGATGATGGGAAAATTCAGCAGGTCGTCATCGATTGCGGTGAAACTTTCAGTCCCGTGATTAAACCAACTACTATTCAGACCGTCTTAAGTCTTGCCTTGGCACACGGATGGGTGAAATCAGTTGGATGTTAAAAATGCATTTCTTCATGGTGATCTTCATGAAACGGTATATGTATCAGCCGTTGGGATATCGCGATTCTCGATTTTTGGACCATGTATGTCTGCTTCATAAGTCATTATATGGCCTCAAGCAAGCATCTTGTGCTTGGTATACTCACTTTGTTACCTATGTCACGACAATGGGTTTTACCCATAGTAAATGTGATCACTCCTTGTTCATCTATAAGGATGGATCCAATATGGCATTTTTACTTCTTTATGTCGATGAAATAGTTCTCACAGCTTCTTTGGATTCTTTACGTCGCTCTATCATGGATCGCTTCAGTTCCGAGTTTGCAATGAAGGATCTTGGTCCTCTTAGCTATTTCCTTGGCATTGCGGTTCAAAGACACGATTCTGGTATGTTTCTTTATCAATCAAAATATGCCGCTAAAATACTTGAACGCGTCGGTATCGCTATGTGCAAGTCTACTCCTACTCCGGTCGATACCAAGTCGAAGCTTAGTTCAGCACTCTCCATACCGTGTTCTGACCCTTCATTGTACCGTAGCCTAGCTGGGGAATTGCAGTATCTTATGTTTACTCGTATTGACATTTCATATGTCGTTCAACAAGTATGTTTGTTTATGCATAATCCTACGGAACAACATATGAATGATCTTAAGAGTGTCTTACGTTATGTTAAGGGTACTTTATCCTATGGTCTGTGGTTTAGCTCTTCTCCAGCCGTCTCACTCACCTCTTACACCGACGCAGATTGGGCAAGGTGTCCTGACACTCATCGTTCAACGAGCAGATATTGTGTATTTTTAGATGATAACCTCGTTTCATGGGCGTCTAAATACCAACCCACGTTGTCCCGTTCTAGTGCTGAAGCTGAATACAGGAGAGTCGCCAATGTTGTTTCCGAGTCTTGCTGGCTTCGTAATCTAATTCTTGAGCTCCATCATCCTTTGTCTATGGCTACTATTGTTTATTGCGACAATGTCAGCGCTATTTATCTGTCTGGCAACCCGGTGCAACACCAATGGACTAAGCACATTGAACTAGATATTCATTTTGTCCATGCGCTTCATGTATCGTCTCGTTCCCAGATTGCTGACATTTTCACCAAAAGGTTACCTCTCGTTCTCTTTGATGATTTTCGAGCTCGTCTTCACGCCTGTAAACCTCCATATTCGACTGCGGGGGTATGTTAGAATATATTATGTCCATATTAGAATATATTCAGTGCATATCTTTATGATTGTGAATCGTGTAAATTAGGTAAGTATCCTTTGTAATTAGGCTCGTATATCTCGCTTGTATTTGTGTTTATACTATCCTTCAATATCAATGATAATCAAGCATTACATTCCTTCACTCCTCATCAAAACACTTGACCGTTGGACAGTCTCGAAACAAAATATCATCCGTTAAAAGGTAATGAAAGGTAATGGAGAGGAACTTTGTCCAATTACATATATATTACTTCCTCCGTTGCATTTGTTTCTTTACGTATTCCTTTTTAGTTCGTTCCATTTGATTCTTTACATTTTCTTATATGGACATCACTTTATCAACTAAATGACCATCATATCCTTCTAAAATTTATGAGCTCTACACACATGAGGATATAATGGTAATTCAATATATAAAGACATTACATATCCCACGTATTTCTACTTTCTTAATATTTGTGCAAAAATATAAACTTAAAGAAACAAATGTAACATAGGAAGTAAGACCTTAGTAGTCGTACGTAGAACTCTCACCTACCACTTGAAAATATTTCTGACACAAGCGTGGACTAACTTGCAAATCATACAGAGTTCATAGTTGGTTGGAATTTAAAACCTAGCTGTCACATAATTTTATTATACATATACAGAAGAGAACAACTATCTATTACACTTATTGGTGTGGTTACTCTAATTAATTCGAAGATTAGTACTCCATTGCTAAAGAGTTGCTCTATTTCAAGTGTCGTGTATCGTTCGTTGGCCACCTAATTAGGCACATCCTTATCTAATGTACTACTCATACTTTCTATTTTATAAGGTTCTGATTTGTTTCATTGATTATCTGAAACACGTAAATTATTTGAACAAGTTTCGAAACTAAAATAATGGTCTAGTCATTGCAAGATCTAGGGTTGAGCAAGTTTAAATTCGGACCGTCGTTGGACCAACTATTTGGCCTGGAACCCGTACAAGTACAACTTACGGTATAATCCCCTAAATGTCAATGTGGAATATGGTACTAGAGGGTATATTTGGAAATTTGTTTTATATTTTTCACTGTTTTGGACTGATTGATTCATGTGAGGAGAGCACAAACTTTCTTGTTTTACCATGTCAGTATTTATCTGAGAGATACCTCTAACTCTACAACACCCTAGGTCAGTACCTCAATTATTTACTTATTACTAATCCGTATCTCAATTTCCAGGAAAATCAGGGAGAAACAGAAAAAAAAAAAAAAAACAGGAGTTATTGTGTATCGTATTTTTTTTAAAAAAAAATAATTAATTTATTATAAATAGTGATCATTTGTTATTTTATAATAAAAAAAATTGTGTTATATAAAATGCCAACTTTTTATATGATGGCACAACGGTCGAAGTTATAGTATAAATTATGTGTCATGCGACTAATTATATGTCTCACTTCATGTCTAAAGGTTTCTACTCTCTAATATGAATATATATGAGGTTGAAGGCCATAAATGATTACTTTCTCCATTCTGCTACGATCTTCCTGTTCTGATTTTCGACTGTTCACTAATACTAATAAACACATTCATTTTCTCTAAAATATTGTTAGGTAATAGGAAAATCACGGTAAAATAGAGGGAGTAGCATCTAACCCTCGTCTATTAAATATACGAACTAAAGGGCATAAGCACATATGAAGCGCGTATAGGGTACCGAAAAACTGTTTAAGTGGTGCAATTTCTTATATACAAAATAATCTCATTTTTTTTATGGTTAGTGTTTTTTTGTGTTTTTATTTTTTTATGGTTAGTCTTGTATGAGCGAATTTAATTCCCATGGTAATTGATGAATACAAGGTAGATGAATTATATTTGATACATAATTAAATTAGAGAGTTTTTAACGTAAGAGATACACGTATGTTATAAATTAATAAGGAACATACATGCATGTACATTAATAATATGTTAGATGTTAACTTGTTTATGAAATGGAGGTTACTTGAGGTGAGTTTCTATATAAGATTCAATGTGTTATAGTGTGTGCGGGAGATGTAGCCTAAACAAAGAATAGGGAGAGGATGATAGTCACCAGTCACCAGTCACCACCCAAAGAGTTTTGCGTGTGTTGTTCATCCATGACCTTTTGAGTGAGTTGTGTGCTCAAGGTTTTGAGTCGATTTATTGTATGAGGGTCAAGTTTGTCCTTAAACTTGTACTCATGAGATGATAATATATAGTGGATGAGACAGTAGACGTAGGCATTTGCGGAACCACTTAAAAATCGTGTTTTTGCATTTTTCCTTGTTTATGTTGGAGCCCTAATTTTCCCCAACAATATGAAACGATTATTGAGCACAACAAAGTAGAATGTATGTTGTGTATCATAAAAAGTAGAGAGACATGGAATGGTATGACACTTGAAAGAGTTTGGAATACACATATGGGATACAGAAAAGAAAAACAAACAAAAAAGGGGCAAGGAAACAAATCAAGTGCTCCTAAGAAAATAGGTAAAGAAAGCTGCCACAATTTGTCACTATCAGTCTGAGGTCACGGATCTAACTGCTTGGATTTCCATTTGCCAAACTTAATTCAACAATCAAACACTAGAAAAAACTACCCCAAGTACTTTTACATTTATGTACAAACTACAATGTCACCTCAAATTTCAGGAAAAGGAGGAAAAAAAAAAAAAAAAGAGAATAAAATAGGTTTAGCAAAACCACCTATGTATAAAAAAGAAAAAAAAAAAAAAAGTACAATACTTCTTTCATGATACATACACATAATGTTACAACATACAGTGAAAAATTGTTTACTTAAGATTTCCTTCTGGAACTTCTTTAATGCTCATATCTGCTAGAACATCAATGGTGCTGAAACCACTGTCGTCCGAAGTAATGATTGATCCCGAATCCATACCCGAACCCGCTTGGATTTCCTTGAACATTGCCATGACTTGGATTATAGTTGGTCGTTTCCATGGTCGATCATCCAAGCAAGCGACAGCGACTTTTAAGTGTTGTAGAAGCTCCATCTCCAAATTCGGATCCTCCTTTATTAACTCCGGGTCAAAAACATCGGTTATTTTTAACTTGGCGTGCATTTTGACCCATCCGACTAGATTATTATCCCCAAAATCAGCTGAGTGAATAGGTTGTCTACCGGTCAAGAGCTCTAGCAAGACCACGCCGTAACTGTACACGTCACCCTTGGTTGAACATCGGAAGCTCTGGTAGTATTCCGGTGGGACGTACCCAGGTGTTCCGGCTAATGTGCTCACACTCAAGTGAGTGTCCATTGCACTCATTAGCCTGGCCATCCCGAAATCAGAAACCCTGGCTTCTAGATTTTCATCTAGCAGAACATTGCTAGATTTCATATCCCTGTGAATGATATGTGGTATGCAATTATGGTGAAGGAATGCTAGCCCACGAGCAGCCCCAATGGCGATTTTCCTCCTTGCTGCCCAACCTAGTTTAAGTCCGACTTTTTTACGGTCATGTAAAACGTCTTCCAGACTTCCATACTTCATGTACTCGTAGACGAGGAGACGCTCCTCCCCAACTTTGCAGTATCCTAGGAGAGGCACTAGGTTCCGATGTTTGATTTTTCCTATGGTTTCCATTTCGGCTGTGAACTCTCGATCCCCCTGGCCCACATGAATGAGCTTCTTGATTGCCACGACACTCCCATCCTTGAGTTGTGCTTTGTACACTTCACCAAACCCGCCTTTTCCAATCATGCTGTTGTCATGAAATCCGTTTGTTGCTTCTAGAAGATCAGCAAATGTTAGCTTCCTTAGAGGCTTCTCGAAGGTGGCGAGATTGATGCTCAAAGCCTCGTGTTTGCTGGTATATTTCCAGGCAGTGTTTCCATTATTACCAGAATGTGAGTTACCATCAATGTAGATATTATCTTGCAAAGCTTCTTTCTTTTTCCTCCTTTTCTTCATCTCAATGCCAACAATGACAACCCCAAATATGCAGAAAAGCGAGAACAACAGCCCCATCGCAACACTTCCTACGAGAGACGCTTTCCTCCCATTCTTTTGGTGATGAGACGAGTTTGCCCCTGAGCTCTTATCACAAAGTTGAAGCGGGTACCCACAGAGACCGGAGTTATTATAGAATCTAGACGGTGGGAAGGTCTCAAATTGTGATGATTCGGGGATTAAACCCGAAAGATTGTTGTTGGACAAATCAATCTCAGTCAGCAAGGTAAGACTGGCTAAAGCTTGAGGGATTGAGCCAGAGAGACTATTGTAGGAGAGATCGAGAATACCGATATTTCTCATCCCTCCCATCTCATCAGGGATGACACCAGACAAATTGTTATGACCCAAATTCAAAATCATAAGGTAAGCCATTTTACCAAGCTCTTGAGGGATACTGCCCTGCAAATAATTATGAGATAAGTCGAGGAATATCATAGAGCCATTGTGGTTGAAAGTTGGCTGAGTTTTACCCATGTATATCTGCTGAAATTGGCAATTTGCGCTCGCCAATCTACCTAGGGCATCCTGTGTTATTCCCGCAAACTCAAGCAAATTACCGGTACCACGGCATTCCTTTCCACCAGCATTCCTCAAGTACACAAATTTCTTCCCAACAACAAGCCCGACAACCATACTCCCTGATTGGTCAGCTAAAGCAGGTGGAATAGTCCCATTCAACATATTGCTATTGAGATCCAACCACAACAGACTCTTGCAATTTCCCAACTCAGGCGGTATAGGCCCATAAAACGAGTTGTTCGAAAGCTTGAGGATAGCTAGATTGTTCAAGCTACCAATCCAAGATGGTATAACCCCACTCAACTTGTTACTTGACAGGGAAATCCAGTTCAAGTTGGTACAGTTCTTCAAACCAGATGGTATTGTACCACTCAACTGATTATAGTCCAAAATCAGGTTTTCAAGTGCCCTATTGTACATAAGCTCAGACGGGATTTCGCCATCAAGCAAGTTCATCCACATAATTACGTCTTTTAATTTAGGAAGGTTTCCCAAACTAGTTGGGATTCTTCCACTTAAAAAGTTGAAACTAAGATCAAGGGACTGTAACACAGAACAATTACCTAGATTTGGAGGGATTTGCCCACTTAAATTGTTGTTCTGAAGATACAACTCTTTCAAACCAGTTTTTTCACAAATCAAAGGTGGGATTTTACCTGAAATGTGATTAGAACTCAAATCCAAAGTTTCCAACTTACTAAACAAAGAAACAGAATCAGGTAAACTTCCTTCAAACTTGTTAAAAGCTAGGTTTAACTTGCTCAACTTTCCCATTTTCAAGAACACATCAATAGGCAAAACTCCAGTCAAATTGTTGTTAGAAACATCAAAAACTTCCATCAAAGTGCAAGATCCAAAACTAGTTGGAATCTTACCAGAGAAATTATTGAGAGAAAGATCCAAGCCCACCAAATTTGTGCAAACATTTTCAGCAAAACTATCAGGAATTTCACCTTCAAATTTGTTGCTACCCAAGTTAAGATACTCCAAATTCGATACCGGAATCGAAGGAAAGCCTCCATCTAACCCATTATTTGACACATTTAAGAAACTTAAACTATCACAACCATGTAATGCACTCTCAATACTTCCAACAAATTTGTTTGAAGACAAATCAAGATGCTTCAAATTAGTGCAAGATTTACCAAAGATTGGAAGTTTAATGGAGAAATTATTAGAGGAAAGATCCAAATACTCTAAACTTGAACATTTATCAAGATTAAAACTTCCCACTAATTTATTCCCTTTCATACCCAAATAACTCAAATTATCACAACCATTTGATAACACCCAAGGAAGAACTTGCTCCCCACTTATCAAATTTCCTGAAACATCCAAAGTTTTAAGGGACATACCAAAATGGGTATTCCTCAAAAAGTTGGAAGAGTCCATAGAATTGAAGGACATGTTAAGAAATGATAGTGAAGAACATGAAGTTAAGTGGGTTAAACTCATGAAAGAACCACTAATTGTGTTGTGAGAAAGGTCAATTTTTGTGAGAAAAGTTGAGCAAAGGTTAAAGGGTTTGATAGTTCCTGAAATATTGGTAAAAGTGAGTGAAAGTGAAGTGAGGAATTCAATGGAAAGAAGGTGAGTTGAAACTGAGGTAAAATCAGTTGAAAGATAGATTGAAGAAAGATCCAAAGCAGTAACTCTAAAATTACTGTTACTATTATTGCATAAAACACCAGTAAATTGACATGGGTCAGAATTTTGTTGCCAATTTTGGAGGATTTCTGGGTTAGGAAGAGTTGATTTGAAGCTCAACAACTTCTGGGCATCTCTTATTTTACCATTAGAAAGAGATTGAGCAGCAAAAGCAGGGGAAAACAGAGAGAAAATGAGCAAAAAAGTGGTGTAAATTAAGTTCATTTTTTGTGGGTATTGTTTTAATTGATAAAATAGGGAGATTATGAAGTGGGTTTAGGAGATTAGGGTTTGAAAGTGTGCCATTAGAGAGAAAGGTGAGAGCTTGAAGGAGGAGAAAGGGATAGAGAGAGAAAGAAAGGGGTGAAAAGATGAATTAAGGAAGGAAGAGAAGAGATGATATTGGAGATTGAAGATGGGAACTTGGGAAGGAGTGGAGCAAACAGCTGTTGCTCACATGCCATGTGACTTGAGTGTCTCTCTCTCTAACAATAAGTTTATTTTTTCATATTTTTTTGTTCTTGGTGTTGTCTCTCTTACTGTTAAAAAAAATCATTAATTAGTTTGTACTCCATGAGATTGTTCTTCCCTCTCTTTCCTTGCCTTTATAGTATTCATTTTTCACTTTTATTTACTTTTTAAGTTTGACCAAGTTTATGCAAAACAAATAATGATGATCATATCTAATACCGAGTATTACGGTTTTTCTAACGAGTACATTATTTTCTGAACAATTTCTAATATCTACATAACCAATAAAGATTTATTATAATTTTTTCATTAATTAAGGTAAATATTAGTTTGTATATCAAATTCTGATGATATATGCTTAAGGATCTTTCTCATTTTAATTTCCCATTGTGTGCCTCTCAAGCAAATGTTAGAAAAACCACTAATTTGAAAAGTTCATACAAAAAAAATGTTTCATTTGCATTATGTTATATAAATAATGTAATTTTTTCAAACATATTATTTATACATTTGTCAAAATTTTCCAAACATATTTTACCATGCGTATGAAAATGGAATGAATCTCAAATTCTCATTTGCGATAGACAATATTCGGCTCAAATAAAACCCACTTGGGTAGTCATTTTCGATTCCCTAAACACTCTAATTTTTCTCTTATCTACCAATGTGAGTAATGTTTGACTCGTCACAAGCTGTCACAAAAGATGTGAGGGCGTAGGATATGATATTAATTATTGGTGTTATTGTTAAAATAAAATAAGTAATAAGGTCATAATTAATATCATAAGAGTTTGTTTTACACCGTATAACAATCGTATTTGTGTGTTAGACATTAAGTTCATTCATTGTAATAATACCAAAAACATAATATATCCTCAATATTAAAGGAATTTCTCGAGTTTCAAATAATTGTTGTCAAACAAGCAGTGTTGATGGTTATCCATATAATGTGTTTATTAGTTTTTCATATTCAAGTTAGTTTAGATCGGCACCATTCTATTCTATTCAGTTAAGTTTAGCTTTTATAAGCCAAAAAACAAGGTCGACCGTATAATTTTGCTTGGTGGCTTTTAAATTGATTTTCGCAGGTACTCTCCAGTAAAAATTCATGAATTATTATAATAATTTATCTAGTTTTGACTAAATTACCTACAGAGAAAAAGAAAATGTAAACTAGAAGTGAGATGATGCATGGAATAATAATCGGGGTTTAGGTAATAATATGTCCAATTCCGTAGTTGATAGAGAAAAGGGTGATCGTGTGTTCGTGTGAATGACAATGGATCCATTCTTATGCGACACTCATGTCACCATCCTTGTCTCCTCTATGCATTTCCACTTGTGCCTTTCATTTTTTTTAATTTTAACAAAAAAACTTTCCTTCGTCATCATAGTTTCCTTTACATGATTTTTTTTGTGATTCATAGTGTCAACTTAGGGCTCCTTGTCTCATCCTAATAGTAATAATACTACACTTTAATTTTGTTTTTGAGAATACGTGTTATAGAAATTACGGTATATTGTTGAACGTATTTACTAGCGAGTAATACGAGTAAATAGTAATATACCCGTTCAATAGGTAATCATTGGAAAGTTTTATAGGATACATATAAGTGAAAATGAGATACATACTAAAAGTAGCTTATAAAAAAATCGCTACTTAAAGTGACGAACTAACCCCCAATTATTATTACCTCAAAATATAGTAGTTGTTGGTATAAAAATTAAAAAGGCAATTTACCCAAAAATTTGGGAAAAAAAAGGTGATGTCGTGTACTCGTTAGGAAGAAATAGTTTGAAAAGAGCCTTAAAACGTGAAATAGTTTGGTTTAGAGCCCCATTTTGAAGGGAACAAAAAAATCTCCTTCTCACAATTCCGAGACACTCCATTTTCTCTTCAACTAATTTTAGTCCCTTGAAAAAAAAAAAAAAAAAAAAAAAAGTGCACACTTTTATTATCAAAATTTTAGACAGGTGCGGATATAATTTTAAAGGGTTAAGTTTTTAATGACTTGACTAAATGAATTAATTTCTATATTATTATGATAAATTAATTTTTATATAATTTTAGAGGGTTAAGTTTTTAATGACTTGACTAAATGAATTAATTTCTATATTATTATGATAAATTAAACTCGTGCAAATCTTTCATATGAATCATTAAATAATTACTGGAATTTTAATGGTAACATTGAATTGACAATAATTTTTCAAGTTTTTTTTTAATGTGTGTCCGTTGTTGTTAAGGGTTTCCTTGGGATATGAGTAATTATTAAGGGTATATTTGGATTGAGGGATTTGGAGGGAAAAGAAAAGGAGGGGGAGTAGAGGATTTGAAATCACTTGTTTGGATAGCAAATGAGGGTGGAGGGGAAGGGATTTAAAAAGATCAATTTTCCCTTCTCCAAGCTTAATCAAAATCTCTCCACAATAAGCAAGATTTGAAGGGAAATTGTATTTAAACATCCAATTCCCATTCCCCCTCCCCTTCCCTTTCTCTTCCTTTCCCTTCCCTTCCCTTTCCTCCATCCCCCTCCCCTCCCTTTCCCTCCATTTTTGTTATTCAAACACACTCTAAGGGTGTGTTTGGATAGCAAAAATGGAGAGAAAGGAAGGGGAGGTGAAATGAGGGAAGGGAAAGGGAGAGAAGGGAAGGGGAGGGGGAATGAAGTGTGGGTGTTTGGATACAATTTCCCTCCAAATCTTGCCTATTGTGGAGAGATTTTGATTAGGCTTGGAGGAGAAAAATTGGATCCCTCCAAATCTCTCCCCCTCCATTTCCTTCCAACCTCATTTGCTATCCAAACAAGAGACTTTAAATCCCCTACTCTCTCTCCCTTTCTTTTCCCTCCAATTCCATCAATCCAAACACACCCTAAGGGAGTAATAGAGCTAAAATGAACTAAAAAATGGAGGGAAAAGATTGAGGTTGGTGATAGAAATGGGGAAATATAGTGTAAAAGTTCTTTCATCCCCTATATATTAAAAGATTAACAAAGCTGAAGTTTTTCCCGCCTAACTTTTGCGCCTAAGTTACATTCTACTATCTAATATCTAATATTTATCCTCTAACTAATTTCATACCATAAATACTACATTCTAATTTGTACACAAATGTAACTTAAATATCGGAATTACTTTTTCACATACGAACTTTACTCATTCACATACATTTTTTCATAAAGTTTCCATAGCATACCCTTTTTCTCAACCATAATCAAATTTAATCTTGTACATACATGTAATACCCGCCCTTCTAGGACTTTTGACAGCGTTGACCGACCGTAGCACTTGCCAAGTCTCGTCGGGTCCTTGATGGAGGAGTGATAGTGGGTCACTCGATCTAGCTGTGGTCACTCGATCGAATAACCTAGTTACTCGATCGAGT
>VHZZ01000132.1:216400-226794 GCA_009801015.1 Silene noctiflora
AAAAAAAAAGAGAGAAAATCACTTTGATTTTCCAAATTATTTCTTTTAAAACTTTATTTCCAAATAGCTTACCAAAAAACCAATTTCATTTATTCTAAAAAAAAAAAAAATCACTTTGATTTACCAAAAAACAAAAAAAAATACTCGGTACAATTTTGCATGAAGATCTAATACCAACAAAAATACAAAATCACTATGATATTCCAAGATCTTTACCATAAATATTTCTATGCGAAATTATCTACCTTATAAAACAATAATTGTACCTCATCTTTCGGTAAGGATACTCCTAATCAGCACCAAAAAAATATTGTTAGGTGATAAATTATGGTAAGCTGCATGGTAATATACTAATATACACAAATAAATACATAAAATATATTAAATTTATGGTAACTTACACAATAATCATTAGCTGATTCTATTTCTATTTATATGTGCAATCTTGATAAATATATATAAACGTAATTCTAGCCATAGTTACACTTACAACAACAACAACAACAATTGTGCAAATATACGATTTACAATATGGAAGCTTTCCTTGCACTCTCAATATTGGTTACTCTTGTCACTAGTCACGGTATTAATGTCGTCGTAGCTCAAAACCCATCAATCGATGCTATTTATCAATTTGGAGACTCGATTTCTGATACCGGAAACGATGTCCGTTTGAGTGGTCCTAGTGCTTGTGGCACTTCTCCTTATGGAGAAACCTTCTTTAATCATCCTTCTGGTCGATGCTCTAATGGTCGTCTTATGGTTGATTTCTTTGGTAAGTTATTCTTTAATAAAATATTTCAATAATTTTTGTACTCGTTATTTTTGGCAAAAGTTCTTACTAACTTATACTCCGTATCTTTATATTTGCATGTTCTCCTAATAAATAATGAAACAGCTCAAGCACTTAGGTTACCCCTCCTTAGTCCTTTTTTGGATAGATCGGGCACGTTGAGTCATGGAGTAAACTTTGCTGTAGCCGGAGCAACTGCAATCGCTACTTCTAAAACTTCATTACCTAATCAACTTGCTTGGTTCAGGTCTCACCTTCCTAAAATATGCCCTAATCAAGGAGGTAATAATCTCACTTAGCTTGCTTCTACATCATTATTTCTACATACATGTTGACCTAGCTAAATTAACGGATATAATATTGAGTTTCAAACTTATAACCAGAGTTTGAAACATGTTACACTGAATCTAATTAAAACTAGTATCTTAAAGTGTCTATTTAAATCCAACTTATTTTTCATTAAAGTGGAAGTTTCAAATCTTACTTTTATAATTCTAGAAAATATTATGAAATTGAAAGTCAGTATGGAGTAATTAACTAGAACTTTTAATATCTTAAATAGTGTGCAAGCAAAAGCTTGCGAGTGCACTTTTTCTAGTCGGAGAAATTGGAGGTAACGATTACAACGGCTTGGCATTTGGAGGAGGCAAAAATCCTAACGATCTCAAAAGTTTAACTCCTAGAGTTGTAGGAACTATAGTGGACGTTGCCAAGGTAACATATTTCATTTAATTTACTTGAATATAAGGCTAAATGCCGCCATGTGAAATTTAAGATTATTTCCATATGTGACAATGACTTATACATACGTACATGCAGCAATTGATCGATCTTGGTGCTACAAGACTCGTGGTGCCTGGAAATTTTCCGGTGGGTTGCATGACAATATATCTAGCAGCGTATAAGACTAATGATCCAAACATGTATGACGAACTTGGTTGCCTAAAAAATTGGAATGACTTAGCCGCATTTCACAATGCTCAACTTCAAGGCGCGATAAGGACCCTCCAAGCACAAAATCCTCATGTTAAGATTGTTTATGGAGATTATTTCAATGCACTTCGGTCCGTCTTCCAAAATGGTGCTGCACTTGGTATGTCTCGTACTATACTACTTTTATTCCATTTTACGTTTAAATAAATAGCAGTATTACTCGTACTTATGGAACTAGCTTAGTGTTTAAGACGAAAGTATTATCGACAAAAATGTTTTGGTTTGCGGACTTTGAATTTGGATGCAATTTGTATAAATTGCAGGATTTGACAAAGCTAATATACACAAGGCATGTTGTGGGTCTGGTAACAACGAATACAATTTCGATGGAGGTCGTATGTGTGGAGCTCCGGGTGTAACAGCGTGTCCAAACCCTGCGCTTCGCGTAAGTTGGGATGGCATTCATTTGACGGAGCATGCTTATCAAGTCATGGCTGATCAACTTTTGAGACAAGTTCTTCCTGCGCTTAGCTAGTTTTGATTTGATTTGAAGCGATCCATATCCGAACGAACCATTGTTTCAATGTATACTTTGCTTTCTTATACACAGTGAAAACACATAAATTATAGAGTACTTAATTATACTTTTATACAAATTTGTTGGAAGAATAATTACTATGTTAAAGATCGAGAACAATGTTTAATCCAAATTTGTATTGGTTCATTTATCCTTTAACCATAGTAACTGCCCAACTCTATACTATTCTATGTTCAGGAGTTACAAGGGCAATTTTGATACTTACGGAATTTGAACCCAAGATCATGAGCACTACGTAGCTCTTATGACTTTACCAACTACTCTGTATACATACTAGATAGTCGTATCATAAATATTGTATATACGATATACACATGACATAAATATTTTACTTCCTACACACGTATGTCGGTACGTGGAAGGGAAAAGACCCCAAACTAATTCTAGTGACAAAATTCTGAATTTGGGATGCTGATCGATAACAAAATAAAGGAAAATCGATGGTGAAACAGTAAGAATAATAGCATCCACATATAAAAACTTGTGACAGATCTCGAATATATTTTTAACCAAATCATTTTACTCCTCAAACATACATTTTAATTTGTCAATGGATTAATTAATTTTGTTATAGAAGAGATTACGTTAAATTAAATCGTTAAATGTTGGGAAAATCTTCTTAATCTCTTCTATTCCAAAATTGTGAAAACAATATGAAAGCTTTTCTTACACCTTTGATTTTATTTACGTTCGTCTCTTTTCATGGCATTAATGTCGTTGTTCTAGCTCAAAACCCGTCATTCGGAGCTATATATCAGTTTGGAGACTCAATTTCCGACACCGGAAACAATGTTAAATTGAATGGTAACGATGGTTGTGGTAAATCTCCTTATGGACAAACCATTTTTCGACATCCTACCGGTCGCTGCTCTAATGGACTTCTTATAGTTGATTACATTGGTACTCATTTTTCCTAAATAAATTATACTCGTAATAGATTTCCACATTTTCGTAAATGAAAAATTGATAAAGAAATTACACTCTCTTTTTTTATCTATAACTTGTGAACATCTTTGTGAAAGAGAGGAAGTATTTCTTTTAAAACAAATTTATAATAACTCATAGTCACATACCAAGTAAATTTTTTGAATTAGCAGAGTTTATAATAAAACATAAATTCTTAAAAGAAACGGTCTTATGCCAATTGTTCCAAAAGATGTGGAGTCTCTCAAATCCTAGAGGTCATTATATATGTAGTTATGCCCATGTATATAAGTTTTGTTAAAGGGCCCCAAAATATAATTACCTACTTTCAACATTAACAAAAGAAGAAAAGAAAAGTTGACTCGAGAGTTCAAGGCCCTTAGTTCTCTACGCCAAAAGCCCAAGTCTAAGGCATGAAAAATTACTTGTAAATAGGAAAGCCCAAATTCCCAAAATAATCAAAAAAGGCCCCACTTCTTTTCTTTCTTCTTCCCTTTTGACTGATTATTCTTTTCTTTCTTTTTATAATTTTACGTTTTTTAGTTTTTTTTTTTTTTTTTTTTTTTATATTCACCGATTTTATTTTAGGCATAGTTTTATGAAGATTAAATTATTAGTTTATTCCAAAATCTGAAATTTTAGATAGGTATTATATAGAATGAGATWTATTCATATATATAAAGAGGGGCCTCAGTTTTACATTTCGAACAAGGTCACCGAAACTCATGGGCCGCCCCTGTTAATTAGTTAGATTAACCCTTGTTTAAAAACTATCAACATTTAAATATGCTACGTTTATAGCTCCTATATTTTCAAAATAAAAATAAAAATTGAAAACTAAAATGGATGAATGTAGCTTATTTTTCAAGCCCTAGGTAATTTTTCGTTTTAAGTTGTTTATTTACTACTTCCTCCATTCAACTTCACTCTACCACTTTGCCTTTTTACGTTTGTCAACGCGTGTTTTCCGCGCTAAATATCGTTAGCTATGTATTTGCAAAAATTAAAAGTTAGATATTTTTAATGTACTCGTAAAGACGAATTAAATAAGATCTTACATGAATATATTTTCACGTATGTATTGAGAGAAAATTGAAGTTGAATGCTTACTTATGAATAGGGTACAAAAATGAAGTGGCAGAATCAAACACTTACTCAAAGAGGGGTACATATTTAATTTGTAAACGACGGATTGGTAATTTGAGATTTTGACATATTGGGACCTTTTAACATACTAATATGGGTGTTTGCTTGGTGCCTACCCCATAGATTGAATCAGTAAATTAGGGAAAATTCTTTTTTAACCTTTTAAAAAATGTTTTAACAAATATTAATAAATAATTTGTGTATGTTCTTATTTATCATTTTGTAAAAAATACAAACAATAAAACCTAAACTATTGATTACCACAACACTTTTAACATATTCTACCAGTTGAATATGTGGTAGTGAAAGTTGTCATCGTGCCTTAGAGAACACGTTAAAAAACTGTTATTTTCACTACCTTGGTGGTACATACGTTCTCAGCTGCTGTGGAATACATAATTATTGTGCATAATTGCACATACTTTGCCCATGAATTGTTACTAATTTATCTCTATATTTGCATGTTTTCCTATTAAATAATGGAATAGCTCGGTCATTTAAGTTACCCTTACTTGATCCATATATGAATAAATCGGGAATATTTAGTCATGGAGCAAACTTTGCTGTTGCTGGAGCAACTGCAATGACTACTTCGGAAACCTCCCTACTTCATCAACTTGCTTGGTTCAAGTCTCTCCTTCCTAAAATATGCACCAACCAAGGAGGTAATCTCACTTCTAATCCTTAATTCTACTTACAAGTTAAGGTTTTAGCTGATTAAATACGAGTATATATACGACCAACTAGCTAATTCTTTACGTTTAATTAAAAACTCTTTTTAATAAGTGAAAACATAAGGAACCAGATCGATAATAAGAAAAGCGAGTGACATACGAGTAGTTTTTTAGTTTTTCGTACACAACCTTAATTATAATATTCAATGCGTAGCCAGAGCTAGATTAACTAAGTAAACTAGTAATTAACTGCCATATTTTTAACCTGAGTTGTTACTTTCCTCTTCACCAAGAAGTAAAGTAGTATGTTAAAGTATTGCTACATCTGAATTTAACTTACCTATCCATTTGAGTTTAGTGGTCACTTCATCATAATTTCGAGACTATTGAAAAATCTATGGAGTTTAGTGATTAAAACTTGGGTGATATTACCGAGTGAAATAATTTTGATTCAAATGGGGGTGTCAAAGTTATACGTACTCCGTATGAAATAATGTTCATGAAATGACATTCTCTTTAGCTGCAAGTTCATGTCATATTACTCCTATAACTTTTAGAATTCTAGAAAATTTGTATGATTTTGAATTAAGATTACTAATTGATTAAATTAGTACTCCGTAACTTTTTATATCTCCATAGACTGCAAGAAAAAGCTTGGGAACGCACTTTTTCTAGTGGGAGAAATTGGAGGCAACGATTATAACGGTCCGGCATTTGGAGGAGGCAAAAATCCTAACGACCTCAAAAGTTTAACTCCTAAAGTTGTTCAAACTATAATGGACGTTGTCAAGGTCAGCTACTGATCAATTTTAATTTATTTTAAGTTTTAACTTTAAGTCGTCCATATGGAATTTAAGATTATTATGTCGATATACGTGTATGTAGCAATTGATTGATCTCGGTGCTAAGAGACTCGTGGTGCCGGGAAACTTTCCGGTGGGTTGCATGACAATATATCTAGCTGCATATAAGACTAATGATCGAACCAAGTATGATGACCTTGGTTGCCTGAAAGAGTGGAATGACTTGGCAATATTTCACAATACTCAACTTCAACGTGCGATAAAGACCCTCCAAGCACGACATCCTAATGTTAAGATTGTCTATGGAGATTATTTCAATGCACTAAGATCAATCTTCCGAAATGCTGCCGCTCTAGGTAAGTCCCATAATTTATCTTTTATTTCATATTGAGCTAATGAATTCTCGTCGTTTCATATGCAGGCCAAGTAGTGGTTAAGATTAAAGTATTAATTGTTTAATTGATTTTGTTTTTGTTTGTTAATTTTGAATTTGGGTGCGATTTGTATATATCCCAGGATTTGACAAAGACGGAATCCATAAGGCATGTTGTGGGACGGGTAACAATGAATTCAATTTCGATGGAGGTCGTATATGTGGAGCCCCTGGTGTAACATCTTGTCCAAACCCTGATGTTCGAGTAAGTTGGGATGGCATTCATTTAACACAACGCGCTTACCAAGTCATGTCCCGTCAAGTTTTGAGACAAGTTCTTCCCGCTCTTCGCTAGTCTCAATTCGACTCCAAGTGATCCATATCCGACTCATTATTTGTTAGAGAAGATTACGATATTAGAAAAGGAGAGGAGAGAGTTGCATAAAGGTAATCGTTGTATTATGATAATCGTTCGTCCGTGTTTCCAACATTACATTGATCCGCATTTATAGGCTAAATACAATCATGATATCTTGTACCCTTAGTAATATAATAACTTATTCAATAATATCGATATTATTCCGATTACGATATATTATACCGTAATCTTCGTTCTCTAACATTACTTCAATCAACACTTGCATTCTGATACACAATGAAATTCCATTGATACTACTTGTGCTTTTTACGAAAGTTTGTAATAAGAATGACTATCACATAGTACTGAGAACATGCTCTAAAACAATTCTTATTAAGAGTACTAATGTAATTAATACTCCGTACAATGGATGATAGTCTGATAGATTGCAGGTTCAATTCAAATTGTTCTTTACGTGTGTACTATTGTGGCATTGTGCCTTATGGAACACCCAAAAAACGTTACTCGTATTTGTTTTCTCATTTGGTCCTGGAATTCTCAGCATTACATCATTCTTGACCCTATTTACATAATCCATACTCCATATTAATTACCTGAAAATGCTCAAATCTTTACGTACGTGTGTACCATGGTGGCATTGTGCCATACTAGCTGGTCGTATAATGTACGGACTAGGGAGTATTTCCAAAGCAATATAATATGCTTACTTGACACACAAACAACAAATGATTAATATTATCATCTTAGTGGCTATCATTACTTTGCAAGCATGCCATGTCTATATAGACCAGCTAGTAGACCCCCAACTAGTTTTTCAACCGCCCATGTAGTGACAACCATGTAATAAACTCATTATTTGGTAATTGAGTTTCTTCTAAAGCCTAGGGTACGGTACGGGCTCTAGTTAGCTATGGACAAGATTAAGGTCCCGACCAATCGCGTTTCCATTTCAAAATACTAAAATTGGTCAAATTTAGGGAGTGTTTGGATAAAATTCAGAGAGAAAATAAAGTGATGGTGCTGGGCCTGGTGGCCGGGGATCGGAATATTTGGATTTTTAGGGATGGATACAAGAACTCAAATGTAAACCAAATCATTGTCATTATACTTAGAGCATTGCATTGTACATTTGTGCCAATGGGGCAATGGATGTCTTAATTATCGTGAGAAATGTTTTATCTTAGTGCTAAATTTGAAGGCATTGTGGATAAAAGGTTTTGAGTTTAATCATTTTATTTTATATTATAATGTACCAAGTACAATTGGTACTCATCTCTAAAAAAAATAAAATTAGAGTAATACATTTTTAATAGAGAATATTACATTAAATCGTTGAATGTATAAGACCGTCTCACACAAAAATTACTGATTTTCACATGTTTGCTCACAATTTACCAAACTTTTGTGTCCCCTCCCCTTCATAATCATATTCCTAATTCATGCTAACTTAATAGGTTATGTGTCTTTCTATAAGAAGAGGAATTTAATTGATTTGGTTGGTTGGCCATGCGTTAGGTTTTCTCATGATTTGTATTATTTTTTCTTCGGGGAAACGATTTTTTATTAACTTTTTGGTTTGGTTAAGTAGTTTGGAAGTTGGAACAAATAGACTTTTGCCAAACGACCCTCATATTCTATGTTTAACTTTCAAAATCTGACCATAAAATTGTTGACAAATACAAATGATTCTAACATGCTACTCGTATCAAAATATTTACCTTTATTAATAGTTCTTCATTCTTTAATAAATTACTCTCTCCGTCTCATTTGTTGTCCAATTTCATTTTGGATGTCTCAATTAATTATTGTCATTTCTATTTTAGGAATATATTTGATGAGCAATTTGGTCTATTGTCATTTAATAATTGGTCTCCTCCTCTTTCCTTGGTCTTTGTGCCAAAACCAAAGGATAACAGTTGGCCGGAACAAAGGAAGTATATTTTAATAAAAATAAAATTTTAATGCTAAGAAAATATGATTACGGTTTGGCTTGGTTAATGCGGTGTGCCTAGACCTCAAAAACGGGTCAATCGGGTCGAGTTAATTCGAGTTTGGGTTGTGTGAGGTTTGCAAGAATTCAGACTCGGTCGTGTCATTTCGGGTTCGGGTCGTTTCCAGGTGGGTTGTTATCAATTTATATAGAGATAACTATCAATGCAATAATACATATTTCGCATCGGGTCTAATAAGGCTTAATCAATTCGGATTTCGGGTCAAACTCGGGTCCTCAATTCGGTTTGGGCCAGAGTTTTTTTCGGGCTAACTTATTCAGATTTAGGTATAGGCGTGTCAGCATGGGGGATCCCACTTCAGCCCGACCCTCCTTATGGTCGGACTGAGGTCACTCTATCGTAACCCATCTTGTGTAGCCCAACCCGCACACTAATTAAAGTATGATCAAAATTGCATAAAAGTAAATACTAGTACTAGGAAATCATTAAAAATGAAAAAGGACGATTTCCGTCCAAAAAAAAAAAAGTAAATTGATTTGTCGACTTGAAAAACAAAAAAGTACTAGTAATGTGTTTTGTTGACAAATGAGGCAGGGATGATTGAGATCCTGAATCTATCAAGCGCCATTCCTGCTGAAATTGTCGGAACCCACCACCACGTACAATTAAACATGGGTTGGGGAACATGTACGCATGGTTTGCCAGAAAACCAAAAAGTCCCATTAGTAGCTTCTTACTTAAGACTTAATCACTTTGTCCCATTAATTTTGCCACATTTTTAGGAACTAATTAAGGCTTAAGCACACATATTATTAGTCCCCCACTAATGTCCATGTGTATATGGTTTAGCTCTATTATTTTTGCTTCTTCATACCTATTAATGGTTTTTCAACTTTATGTTTTGTGAGCTAATCGGTGTATTTGAGAGAATAACTCAAATTGTACAAGATTAAACTTCAGAGTGGTTGGAAAAGTTATGGATCGGAATTATACGCAAAAATGTCAACTTCAGTTGATAAAATCATAAAACATGGGAACGAAGATCTTCCATATAATGTACTGAGTATTTTATTGGCATCCGCTTTCATATTCTTTCCTTGAACCCTGCGTAGAAGTAGGATCCTTGTCAAGATATATATACTCGAAAAGAAAATAAAGAATTTCCAAAAAAAAGTGTGTAAAAGAGTATTTGGGTATAGTATGAAAGGAAATAGTTTAAACAACCGTATTATTTCATTTTCTTTGTTGCTTCTCTAATTATGATCATTTGTTATTCCTATTTTGTTTTGAAGTGTCTTGTATTTCTTACTATTCCCTTTTAACTTAAGAAATTTTTAATTTGAGAATGCTAAATACTCCCTCCGATCCACACCAATGGTAACATGGACCCACATTTCTCCTCACAAAAAGTGGGTTCATGTTACCATTGGTGTGGATCGGAGGGAGTATATAATAAACTAATTATAAATTTATTAATTTCTATTCTATTCATTTGTTTGCTTATTCCATTTGAGGATGTCTTCGTTCGTTTATTTACCTTTTCATTTTGGAAATGTTCTCGATGAGTTATTATTTGATCATCCACATATATACATTTTCATCCACTTCTCATCTAATAACAAAACTTATAAATGATTCACTCTTCCTCCTTAGACTATCCCCAAGCAACAAGTCAAGTTAATCGGGTCAATTGCATATTAGGCCTTAATCTCCCTTTATGGACCTTGACCCACTTAAACCCTCCCAAGCAGAAAGTCACGACCTAGGTCAATAAYCCAATCATTTATAATATATTAAATATATACACTWYYMCAATATA
>VHZZ01000132.1:226800-254528 GCA_009801015.1 Silene noctiflora
TTTTATTTTTTTAATGATGTAAACCAACCACATTGTGACACATATTGGGTCAATTAAGAGGTCAATTTGCTTCCACTTGAGTCAATTTGTGACTCTCCTTCCCTTGGGTCAATTCTAATACCCCCTTAATTACAATTAGCATGACCCAAGCAAGATCATGACCAAACAATTGACCTTACTTGAGGATGGTCTTAGTAAGTATTTATGCCACAAACACAGTTAAACAGTTAACCAAAATAGAGAAAGTAGCTAGTATATTGGTCTTACAGTCTTAGGTTACGTTGTTGTTGACTTAATTTTAGCTTGTTTTAGTTCAGGTCAGTTTTATTCAGTTCGGTTAATCTTTTCACAAATTAATGCTTACTTCAACTTCATTCAATTCAGTTCAGCTTAGCTCAGCTCAATTAATTTCGTTCAATTCAGTTGAATTCAGCCAAAAAGAATAGTAGCTTATCGATAAACAGATAATCGATGCGAAAAAGAACCACGAACAAACACCAAAATAATTTAATAAGTTGAATTCCGTTCACACTAAAATAACGTGAAAGGATCCATATTCCCTCACATGAGTGGCGAATCAGACTGTCACACATATGCACACTATTTATTTCCTTGACTTCACTTCATGTCTTCATTGCCGCATTTAATACCCTTTATTACCGTTATATAAGTGTGTCCAACATAAGTGGTAGAGTACTCACAAAACCCATCAAAACATATACTTTATGTACATAAAAATGGAGGCCATTCGTACACTACTATGCCTCATCATTTCATGTACTACTCTTCTCCTTTGTGTCAATGGTAAGGGCAATGCAGCTCCCTTCCCTAAGATTGATGCTATTTACCAGTTCGGAGACTCCATCTCCGATACCGGTAATGTCTTTTTTCAGGCTGGTAATGTCGGTTGCGGGATGTCTCCTTATGGTGAAACTTTCTTTCATCGTCCTACTGGTCGCTGCTCTGATGGTCTTCTTATGGTTGATCACATTGGTACGTTTCTTTCGCTTTTAATATATACTCTCTCCGTTCAAATTCAAACATTCTGAGCTCGCACTTTTATCAAACTTGGATTTGAAAAAAGGTTACTTCAATAAAGCACTCTTTTATTAATAGTAATAAATAAGTGTTAATCAATAAAGAGATAATTTCACAATATAAGACGGTCCGATTATATAATACGTACTCGTACTTTATAATACGAGTATAATGTGTTGCTGGCGCGATTATATTGGGTCCAAATGTTCTCTTCCTGACATATGTTTTTATAAATATGTTATTCTATTTTATTTTATAATAACAAAATTTATGGGAGTGTGTTGTGGCGAATCTCGGTCTCACTAATTGACCGGACGATATAAGAAATTATATAAACATACTCCGTATTTTTCAAGATTGATTAGATTTATTATTGTTGTATTCCCCTCCTGTCTTATATGGGTCCAGGAATATTGGAAAATTGATTTTCTTATAATGTAATTTACGCAATTATTCTGATGAAATTTTTTACCATTTTCAAATTATGGGTAAAAGGATTATAACAATTGTTTATCCCGAATTTGAAAAGTACGTTTATGGTCGTAAACTTTTGGTTCTGGTTAAGTTAGACCAACTTTTGATCCGCTGATTTACTAATATATATGAATATATGTATGTCTCTAAATCATGTGTAACAGCTCGGGCTTTAAGACTCCCATTAGTGGATCCATATTTGGCTAGATCCGGGAACTTTACCCATGGAGTAAACTTTGCTGTGGCCGGAGCAACTGCACTAGATCTTTCCTTCCTTGCAGCAAAAAAAATTACTGCAGTTGGTACTAGTAGTTCCCTACTTGTTCAACTTGGCTGGTTCAAATCTCACCTTTCGAAAATTTGTACAAACCCGTCAGGTAATTTATCGCATGACTGTATTATTTAACTACTCGTCTACGCTCAGTTTTAACTATTTTATTGTGTGGTCGACCCAATTACAAATATTTGTGAACTAAATGAACATAACTATATACGGCCAATGAGTGTTCTGAACCTAAAATAATTGAATCTAAAGTAGTACGGCCAAAATGATCCAAAACCGAAGCAACATGTAAACGCAATGACTTGACCCGGGTTGTTAGTTTAGTACTCATAAAAAAAAAAAAAAAAAAAAAAAAAAACTATTTTCATAGCTTCAAAGACTAATGAGTTGGAATTACACAGCGCGTAGGCAAAAGCTTCGAAATGCATTATTCATAGTGGGAGGAATCGGAGGAGACGATTATAATTCCGGGGGATTAGCAGGAGAAAATTTGCAAGATCTGCGCCGTTTGGTCCCTGATGTTGTTCAAGCCATAAGCAATGTTGTCAGGGTAAACATTTTTCCCTAGTACTCCCTTTGTCTCGGTCATTTGTTAACCTTTCTTATTTTGTGTGAGCGTGTGAATGATATTTATAAGTTTTGGCCTCACATGTGCTATGTTAACGACTTTGGACATCAATTGTTGCACATGTAAGTGTGTGATAATATACAGTACAGACAACTTAATTTTGGTTCTTATGTTTTACTAGCATGTTTGATGGGATAACTTTTATTCTTTTTCTATTGGTGTTTAACTTTCTTCTACAATACGGCAATCTATATGGGCATCCACATTAGATTTAGGTGTCGCATGTTCTACCATTAATGTCGATTTTTGGCCTTATGTATCGACGATTGTCTAAACAACGTCTTATATTGTTGCCGCCCATGCGATGCTTAAAGATAACTCTATCTAGACGAATCATAGTTCCTGGAAGCTTAATTCTTGTCGATTGTTTAGTAATGGTAGTATGCAAATGCAGGAAGTGATCAATCTGGGGGCAAGACGAATTATAGTTCCTGGAAGCTTTCCAGTAGGTTGTATGCCGATTTGTGGCGCTGGAATCAGGGTTGGTGATCCTTCGTACGATGACCTTGGTTGTCTAAAGAGCTGGAATGAGTTTGCAGCATTCCATAATTCTCAACTTCAAGGTTCAATAATAAACATTCAACGACAAAATCCCGGTGTTAAAGTAGTCTATGGAGATTATTTCTCTGCTCTGTATTCACTGATGCGGAATGCTCCTGCTCTTGGTGAGTCGCATTTCTGTTTAACCGTGTTACACGAGACTTACTGAATCATTAAACTTCCTGAATCGAGAACTGAGATGATTTCATTGTGTTGCAGGTTTTGATCCAAATGGACTGTACACACCGTGTTGTAGCAATTGCGGTTCACCAGCTGGTATATCATGTCCAAACCCGAGTTCTCGAGTGAGTTGGGATGGCCTACACATGACACAACATGCTTACCAGTATGTCGCAAATCAGCTATTGAAACAAATTAGAAAGATGTAATTTAAACTCTAAGCTGCTTCTGAAAAAGAAGGATGTCTTGTGTAATTTACATTGTCGGTTTATTGAACGACGAATATTGATTTATGGAATACTAACTTATGGTGTTCAGTTCAATCGGAAATGTTACTATTCGCCCAATAACAATCGGACCTAGTGAAACAAATTAAAATGCTTTAATTCAGACTCCAAGTTCCTTCTGACGACCGACGAATTCTCCATTGTTGATTTATCGACTTGCCGACCGATGAATAATGACAATTGATAACTAAAGCTCTAGTGTTCAATCATAAGGGTACGAAATGTTCCCTGAATGCCAAAACCATAAAATTATACCACCGACATAATGTGACTAGCAAAGTAGCAATCCATTAAAATGTCAAGTTCATTTATCACACTCAGGAATTTTTATTGTTGCATAAATGGCCTCTAAATTTGGTTAGACAAACAAAAGCGTAAATAATAACTCATCTAAAACCGTGTTATATAAGATTTCACAAAAATACCGGCTGTTATATGTGTACACAAGACTTAACTATATAATAAAATGCTTTGTACTAATTTCAAAAAAAAAAAAAAATCCGAACAGTTAATCTTGTGTAAGACCGTTGTACCAAAGCTGGACATAAATGCGACTATCATTCCGCTACGCCTACAGTACAGAGCATCAACTTCATTTTCTTGGTACATGGTTAACAGTGAACACATTCAAGAAATGTCATTTCTATATAAAGCATTAATGACCTTTAAAATATGGGTAGACAAACATCTTTACAAAAACATGGTAGCCTTTCGTACACTATCCCTTTTATGCTTTATTCTTCTCCTCCCATTTAATGAAACGAGAAATGTAGCTAAAATCCCAAGAATAGAAGCAATATACCAGTTTGGAGATTCAATTTCCGACACCGGAAATTTGCTGCATGAGGTCGGTCCAGTTGTTTGCGCTCGGCCTCCCTATGGACAGACTTTCTTTCATCATCCTACAGGTCGCTGCTCTGACGGTCTTCTTATGATAGATAACTTTGGTAAGTTGCCTATAAAAATTCCAGTGTTTAACTCATTACTCTACTTTCACTCATTACCTCGGTTCAAATCCCGTTAGCATCAAAATCGTCTTTATAGCTCCCTTTACACCAAAAACACTTTTTATGTGCAATAGTCTTAAAATCCACTTTACGAAATTTCATTCAAAAAACATATTTCAACGCATGGACTGAAATAAAAGTAATCCAAAACTCGGAATATTAATAAAAAAACAATCTAAATATAATGTCGGAGTCTTACAACAAAGCTTCACCATTTCCGTTCACATAATGTGGATTCCGTAAAAGGCAGAGTAACTCGAATAACCCATAGCTTAGATATCACATTATCTCTCAATATTGAAGATGTTCATTCTAATGTCTTTAAATATTGTACAGCTTGGGCATTCAAGCTACCATTTCTGAGTCCGTATTTGGATAAGTTCGGAAACTTTAGTCATGGAGCTAACTTTGCTGTTGTTGGAGCAACCGCGCTTGATGTTTCCTACCTCAAGTATCGAAATATTACTGCATTTGGTACACCTAGTTCTCTACTTGTACAACTTGGCTGGTTCAAGTCTCACCTTGCCAGCATTTGCTTCAACCCTTCAGGTAACTTCTTTCGCGGCTGGTTAAAATACACAGTAAATAAATACGGAGTAATTCATTCATCGAATCATCAGTTTAAATCCTTATATGAGCAATTTGATCGGTTTAAATAAATAGCTCATAAAGTGCGTTTTTACATCTAAAAGAACCGTCTCAAACTGGAACACAGTGTTTCCCAATAACAGTATTTGGGTTAGTCTTCAAAGATTCAGGAGTTTATTTTGCAGAATGCAAGCAAAGGATGGGAAATGCTCTATTCATAGTAGGAGGAATTGGAGGTAATGATTATATTTCTGGATTATCTGGAGGCAAAACTATACAAGAACTCCGAAGTTTGGTTCCTCATGTGGTTCAAGCTATAAGCAAGGTCATCAGGGTATATTTTTCACTCGATTCTAGGCCACTGTATGAAACTTCACAACAACTTATGAGAGACAGTATCTCGTTCAGTTATTGACTATCTCTTATATCCTATAATAAAGTTATCTCTAAATAATAGTGTTTGTGACTGAGACTCATAACATAAGAAAACAAAGAAGACAGGTTTTACACTTTTACAGCTCTCTTTTTCAGTAATAACAGTGTATAACTACAGGAAGTTATTTATCTCGGCGCAAGACGAATTGTTGTTCCAGGAAGCTTTCCGGCGGGATGCATGCCAACTTGTCTTGCTGCATTCGGGAGTAGTGATCCAGCTATGTACGATGAACTTGGATGCTTAAAGATCTGGAATGACTTCGCATCGTTCCATAATTTTCAGCTCCAACAAGCGATAATATCCCTTCAACAACATTATCCTGGTGTTAAAATAATCTATGGAGATTATTTCTCTGCTCTTAGATTGCTACTTCGAAATGGTGGTTCTCTAGGTGAGTGACATTTTTAAACCGGACGGAAATTGTTATTCAATTATGGTTTATGTTCGAGAACTTAGATGATTTGTTTCGTGATGTAGGGTTTGACAGAAAAGGATTGTATGAGCCATGTTGTATCATGTGTGGATCGAATGGTGTGACAGCATGTCCTAACCCGAGTGCTCGAGTTAGTTGGGATGGCCTACACTTAACACAGCATGCTTATCGATTCATTGCAGATCAGCTATTGAAACAGATTATGATGCTTTAGACTCCCAAGTCCCAAGTTTTTTCGGAAGACCAACCCAATTACGCCTTTAGTTTTAACTGTGGAAATGATTATTTGTTGGTCTAGCGACAAACAGTCTTGCAAGAGACCTATTGCTTTCTGTTATAAAAACCTTACAGGTTCTTAACAATTCCTTTTAGCTAAAATGGCGCATATCAAGACCACAGAGCATGTATGATGAATTTCTCTATGAACCAGACAGCAGAAACTTAAAAAACCACACAATTTGGATTTGAAAAAAATATATGCATATAATCAGCGTAAAACTGGTGACTTTGCTCATCATAATATGGCGAGTAACTGTCATCTCATTAAACTAATTCGAGTTCACCAGTCTTTTAGTATCATAACCTTCCTCAGGGGAAAATATGAAACTATACATCATAATGCTAAGTATTCCCTACAACTAAATTCGTTAAAAGCATAATCAATAAAGCTCACATCTGCCAGTCTGTCATCCCGCCTGCATAAATAGTTTGATGTCAAGAAATCGATATTGATGTTCTACTTGGCTGCAGCACAAGGTAGGACCCATTCCACGAGATGCGACCTTTGGCGTTGTTGCTTCATTTGCCAAGCCTGTAAAATATCAGGATACTACTGTTAATTACTAAAACATTGAATCTTTACTAGAAAAGGATACAGATTAATGTTGTTGCATATCCAAATACAATTCCATTCTACAACTATGGATTACCTTCTTCGTGGGAATGGGAGGCGTTCCCCAGCAATGTGATTTTGCGTCTTCTTGTTTCCTGCAAGATGGACATAAAGAGCGTTTTTCTTTCAGGTTTATGTCACACTATGGTCACTGATAATAATTGTCAAGATAGTATAAATGCTCACTGGATTTAAATAAAGTAATTCGACACACGATATAATCTCAACAAGAGAACTACTTTAACTTGGGAGTAGATTTTAATAACATTAACCCTATGACTCAATAAGTTACTGGTCCCCGACTTCCTGTAAATGGCAAGAGAGATGGGAGGTCCCTTACCCCTGCCGTGTGTTAACTGTTAACACGGAGAGGCTACTTTTGGATGACCTATGAAGAAAATTGCATCAAGAATTGCATCTAACGACAGCTACTACACAAGAAGCGTAGTTTATGTCTTTAGGAGTAATTTTGCTTCATTGAAAACGGAAAAAAATAAAAAAATAAAATGAAAATAACAAGAGTAACAATGAGCTGAGGATTTGATCAAAACTAAACTGATAAAGCATTTTAACTCGTCCAAGACCAACCATTTATCGACTCACGATCTCTTTCTTGTATGACTATGAGCATAATTTACGATAGTCATGAAGTTGGACAGAGGCAGCTCACCTATCTTCATGCCGTGAATTGTCACTGTTGTTGCTCCCGTTACTTAGGACATACGGATAGTCAGTGCAGATATATGTATCAAAAGATGCTTGTCTAACATTATTTCTGGGCTGGACCTTCAAGCATACCAAGTCAGAAGCCTCAGATGAAGTCAGTTTCTTACTGAGTCTCATAGTCTTAGGGAAACAATTGGGCTGAACCTCTTCCTCTTGAACTGTTATAATCCTGGACCCTTTTTCCTGGTCAAGGTTAGTGATAAAACCGTTCTCACTTAACATGCTGTCTTGTGAGACTCTGTGGGGAGTAGATGCTCCCGACTTTCCAGTGACGAGTGCATTCCCGTCATTGTTTCTGAGAGTGCTGACCATTCTATGACTGCAGGGATGAGAAATCTGGGACCCACAGGATGAACAAGTATCAACATTTCGATCCCCTATTGTGGCTTTGTCAGAGGTAAGATTTGAGGCGTCTGATAATCGATCACTTCCACTTTCAGTGGGCTGTGATTTGTGAATCCTGCGGGAACAGCTAAACAAATTGAAAGATGTTCTTTTCGGTTTAGCAGAGCCAGCAGTGAGGTTGATCCTAATCTCCACGTTACATCCGAGAACAGACTGAAGTGAACTTGCAATCAACTTCCAGGATTTCTCGGCCTTGGAGGCATAATCTGGATGTTGAAATTCCAGTTCAACCACCGCCAGATCTGCAATGCCATACAAACAAGCCCATTGAAATTCACTCAAGCTGAAAGCAGAGAAAAAAAGGGCATCTCTTTTTCATTTGCAATTAACCCTACATGCACTGAATGACTGTAGCAACACACATTATAAAGCATTTGATTTGTAAGCTGTCAGCACCAAATCAGGGTACGAAACCCGTCAACATAACTTGAGTTTAAGCTTGTCAACTTAGTTGGTAAAGTCATTGACGGACACAAGACATCTAGGAGTATGCTTTAATAGAGACAACTTGGCAGACGTTACTGCCGGTCAATGTGATGGCTAGCAAGCAACTAGACAGGTATAATTGGGGAATGAGGACATCAGAGTGGAACCAGAGTCAATAGGTCCGGCAAGATCTCATCAACGTTTTTCATTGGATGGCCATAATGTCAGAGGTGTAATGTGTGTGTGCGCGTAATTTAATCTCTGTGAAATATATAAACAAAACTCCCGTGGCAAAGTTACTTTGGGTCGTGGCAATATACTCTCTCTTTTCAGATATTGTGTGATAAATGCATTAACCGATTGCTATTTCACCAATATAAGAAGCACAAACAGTTTAGGAGTTATCCTTCAGTATAACACCATTCCAAATTCAAAGAATAGTGAGTTTTTGCTAATGTAAAATGGAAAAGCTGAAATTTTAACATGCTCCTGAAAATTCGTAAATAGTTGCAGCATAATTAAAATATGCACATACCTTTCTTAACCCATACAGAAGAGAGCTTCCCTCGTTTGCGCAACAGATTCTTAAGTGAACTCGAATGGCATATTTCAGTAGCTCTGATCCAAATTGATTCAAGAGTTCCTCCACATTCTCCATGTGTCATTATTTTACGCAGGTCAACATCACAGTCATATGTAACACGATGCTTTGATCTCTCGCCAGGGGATGATGTACTGCAACAGTCGACATCTGCAGCTAAAACCAATTAATCAATGCCTAAGTTACAGTAGTGCACCTCACTTATAGCCTACATATATACTAGAGTCAAGGTTGCACATAAATTGCTTTATAACCTTCAGAATTTGCAGTTCTAACGGATAACCTCGACTCGTTCGGGTCTGAGAAAGAGGGATCCATAGAGTTTAATTGCAGTAGAGCTACAGTAAGCCATGTAGTTTGATTTTTGCACATCCTTAGCTGTTTCTCGCTGTCTGAAAGTGTCTTCAATGCATGGCGAAGCTTCTGTAAATCCATCTCAGCTGTACAAAAGAATAAACATGTTTACTGGCTCAGAAAGACCCTTTTGAGCTTACGAGTTAGATACGTCAATGCAGTAGCTTATAGCACCATGACTTGTCGCCTTGTCGGGGATAGGAATCTTTATCAGCTACACAACACCTATGTCTTACTATAGAAGGATACTTACTGAGTTACCGTTCATATGCCACAAAATTTCTAAAACCAGAGGACTAAATTCCAACAAGCGTACATCACAGTGAGTATTGTATGAGAATTGAGACTGTCCCAAATCTATATATTCTTCATTTAGTTATAATGTTAATGGCTTGGCTCAAAAGGAAATTATCTCATATGTTTTTGTGCATAGATTATTAGACTTACAAGCATGTTTTCTCAAAAAAGTCTTCCGGGCTTCAGAATCTTCTTCCTGACATTTCCCAGCAAGAACATCCATAATGATATTGGCTAGCTGGGATATTAGTTGCATAGGGTCAATCCTCGATCTCATGAGCTCCCTTGCCTTTTTTACCGTGTTTGAAGTGTCAGCTGACAGAGCGAGATCAAGTAAGTCGAGAAGCTCATCATCTGAAACACTTCCAACCTGAAATTTTTTGACAAATGAGTGAATTTTTTGTCAATGGCACTACACAAACAAGCAATAATTACTCGTATAACTTAACACTCACAAGTTCATACGCTAAGGTCATAGTAATTTGGTTTCCAAGCAAACTGAGCTGATCAAGCATCATTTCAGCATCTCGCATTGAACCATTAGATTTAGCAGCTATGAACTCTAAAGCGACCTGCTCGAATTCCAAACCTTCTTGGTGACAGATTTTACTCAGTCTGTTTGTGACATCAACGTCCTTTACCTTAGGAAAGTGGTATCTTTGAGACCGTGCAACTACACTTCTTGGTAGCTTATCCACGTCTGGAGTGACCATCACAAAAACGACATGTCGAGAAAAACTATCCTGGTTGGTTAATAGAGTTGTCCAAGTTTCACCTCGAAGCAAATGACATTCATCTAAAATAAAAACCTTGAACTTTGAGGATATTGGAGGTAAGGAAGCATTTTTAACAAGGGATCTTGCTTTACCAGCGCGATTAATTCTCACCGTATCCACTTCCTTAACATCTCTACTCCTACCAGCAAAGTACAACACACACTCTTGGCATAATCCACATGGCCTTTGCTCCTGGACTGAAAGACAATTCAACGCAGCAGCAAATATTCTAGAAGCTGAAGTCTTGCCAGTGCCACGTGGCCCATGAAAGATATACAGAGAAGTTATCCTCCCTTTTGAGATGGCACCTAAAAGCGACCGTGCTGCAACCCCTTGTCCAACTAGCTCATCGAAGGATTTTGGCCTAAACTTTTGACTTAGACTTCTCGGACTCTCAGAATATGGACTAGTTTCATTGTTAATGTGTTTCCAATCCCTACTTCTTTCAGACACATCAGTATCACCAGTTTCCCCTGAAATTAATGGATACTCTTCAGCATCAGAAGCAAGATTGGAATCTCTATATCTAGGAGTTCTTGACCAACAACACGATATGCCACAACCACGATATTCCTGATCTAGGGCATCAAGCTCATCATTCGCAAATAATGAGGGGCTACGAGTTGACCCTTCTAGCATAAGATCACTAGCAAAAAGGGACGGGCTGCCTGCTCGACTTACAAAATCACCCACTGATCCATGTGAACTCTTATATCTATAACCTTTATTTGGCTTTGCACATAGTTTTTTGCCATGTACTGGGGAAGACCGCGTTGTTGAATCATGGTTAGAATCGACATCTTCAAGATGACCATTCGAAGGGGAGATACAAGCTAACTCTAATGCATTACTCCTATGATCATCCTCCTCATTGCCTTTCGCCTCAGCAACAACAAACCCCGATCTTCCAACACACCCACTTGTCCTAATATTCGACTTACAAACAGATTTAGGAGAGTAATCATTCGACTCGACATCCTTCACAGTTTCTTCTTCCTCTCCACAAGTACCTAAAACTTTGCTCAATTCCCACCCAGCATTGTTAGTAACACCTTCTAAGCAAGCATTCCCAAATCTCAGTGAAATCCCATTACAGGAATTAGTATCCCAATTAATACTATCAGCTAAATTACAGAACTTGCTCATCGAATTAGTCGATGGATCCCTTAATGATCTAACCCTCCTAAGTGCCACTAGAGTCTTTGATATGGGTACATCTACGGAATGTCGCCGACCGTCCATCACTACCCAACCAACTCAACAACTTAGCTCCCAAAGCAGTGTATCAAAACCCAATCCTGTACAAAATAAGCCGAAAAATTAACCAAAACCCACCTCAATTTTTTCACTTAGAACACAAAAAACACAGTAAATCATGAAAATTAACAACAAAATGAAATAACAGTAAGATAAACAGTAAAACATCGTTGTATATCATGTCAAGAATGCAGCATTACCAAAAACAGGAAAAAATTATCAAAATACAAACATCAGAAGAAAACAACAATGTACCAGCTTTTTTCTACCTTTCAGACAAATAACAGCAGTTAAAACACTGTTATTCTCACCAAGACAGTAAAAAAAACACAGACCCAGAAACAAAATACCCTCAAAAAATTTACCTATTCCTGCAACTTGCATCAATCATATGAGAAGATTACTACAATAAGAAAGATATAAACTTGCTTGAAAGTGAAACATGGAAATACCAAAGAACCTATCTTTGTTTAAAAATTACTAGTATTAGACGTTGATATAACACAAATTATAGAATAAGACGTCTTACAACGTAACCAGCCCTTCCATTGGTTAAAAACAGAACCCTTGTATAAGAATTTGTGTACATAGTAATTACGGAGTACTGATTATATAAACATTTACATAGTAAATTGAACCCACATAAAAGTATAGTACAAACAACAATGTGAAGAGACAAAAATGTTGAATTTAAATAATAATGAGTAATAACCTAAGCATTGAAATGTTGAATCCTTTGTAGCAAACGAGGGCGTGAAAAACGGAGGAATAAAATGAAAAACTCCAAATAAAACTTCATAAATTATGCAACATTGTTTAAATGGTTAAATTTCATCACTAAAATACACTAAAAATCTGCAATTTTTTGTGGGTGGAAATTAAAAAACAAAGCTCAAAACTTTGATAATATTTTTTGAAAATATTTTATGGGTTTTATAATAGAGTATTTGATTTAATGTAATATAATATGATTAATTTATAATTTTTATAATAAAAAGATTTGAGAATGAAAATGATGTGAATTTTTGAAGAAGTAAGAGAGATGATAGAGAATGAAGAAGGTGGAAATTTCAATGTCTAGATAAATATTTTGCAGTGTGTTGTAAAGACATGGAAGGGTATTTTGGTCATTTTCATACTGACAGTTTAAGTTAGTTTGGCATTTTTGGTTGGATTGGTAAGTGGGGTTTTTGTAGGTCTTTTAAGTTTTTGGACTAGTTTACCCACGCTCTTCTTGAGTGAGTGTCTTATTTGTAATGGTCGTAAATTTAAATGGATCTAAAGTAATTAATGTATTCGGTTAATAATTAAGATTAATTAGTGTTAAAAATGTATTATTGGACTGTTTCGTGTTTGTAAAAGTCTTAAGAAAATCTTACTAGTACTATTTTCCATTGTAACCCCATTGTCATAATTTCATTTATGATTTGTTTTTCTTTTGTCAACTTTCATTTATGATTTGTCAACAAATTTCATTTATGATTTGTTATAAAAAGGGCTAATGTCATAATGATGTGTTAGAGAGTTCTATAATTGCCGTCGACATATGCACGTTTATGCCTAAACATAAATAACACGAGATTCGAAAGTTTCACTTTGTGTCGAGCTTTGCTTCAGTCTATTAATACAACAATTTAGCTCAAATTGTGTATCTTGAAAAAGTTTGACCAACTTTCTAATATTCATTCTGCTTAGAAAAGAAGTTTATCGAACTTTAACCTTGTTAGGCTTAATTACTTGCAATACTTAATTAATATATCATCTCAATCAACAAATTAAGAAAATATTGTTTAAAAGTTTATGATATTGTCATGCCAAGTTACATGTTGAATAGTACTCCCTTTATCCCGGCATTTAATTGCTTATTTTATTTCGCGATGTCTTAGTTAATTATTTATCTTTCTATTTTAGGAATGCCTTCAAATAGCAATTTGATCTTCTACTTACAATTTAGTTCACCTATCATTTAATAATTGACCTGTTATCTTCTTTCTTTGGTTGTTGTACCAAAATCAATGGCAGATAAGTGATCGGGATAGAAGAAATAATAATGCACAAAATGAGAATAGATTAAGTGACATGATGTTGGTGAGTGTCCTAACAGTAGTACGTGAAGTTGCATATAATTGAGGCATATATAGTCATCATACTATAGTTAAGGTCTATAATGACTTTAATTTAGCAGGACCACTTTGATTATGAAATAATGATAAATCATTTTAATAATTTTAATCCTCTTGTTCAGAGCTTAATTGATGTTAATTGGTTCCTTGCTTCATTCTAAATCTTCTTTCTTTACCCTTTTAAGATTTTAAATTATGCAAAGATGAAAAGATATGTTGTGCACATGATTTTGTGATTTTGCTTTAGCTGCGCATGAAATTTTTCACCCTAATATATATTTCATTTCTGAATTTACTTTATTATCTTGTCTCTTATCTTATGACAAACATCAATTTTATGATAATGTTGTTATTGTTGTATTACTCATCACCAAATTTCACATACAATTATCAATTAAACGAGATTATGAAATTATAATTTATGGTTTTAAGTTAACTACAAATTGACCCAAATACATCACATACCAATTTACGATTTAGCCAATTCTACATAATATCATACTCCCTTCAACTTAACTGATTCTTTACATTTTATTAAAATATACTCCTCACAAATGAGTAAAAGTGTAAAAAATCTGTTGATCTAGTTGAAGGTAGTACCTTCTAAACTTTCTTAAGGTTTTCTTTCGAAACCTCGCCAATTCAACTAGCCATGATTATAATTTTAAGATAGTTTTAAGTATACAATAACATTATACAGAATACATCAATTCTAATTCTGCAAAGGTTTCTTTTATTCTCCTTATAATTTACAATCTCTTTAACACGAAAAAAAGTTATACTTTCAAAGAAGAAATATGTTAGGAATTGTATCACGAACTGTAAAGACAAAATGAAAAACCGCACCGAATCGCTATACTTTCCTAATAGAACAATTCGACCCTTACTTAGTGCCTGGGTTGTATCGAATTTTCTATTGAGATAAGACGGTTGCCCTCTGATTCTGGCAAGGAAACAGAGATATAATTTAAGAAGTATTTTGTGTAGTTTATCAATTCGATCAGAATGCAGAAGGATTGATTTTCTCTAACCTTCTTCTTTCTGACCCTCAATCTATATTTATAGAAGAGGAATTGGGAAACAAGGGAAAAGGGGGGACGAATTCCTGAAGGGTTGCAACCCTTCAGATTAATCCTGTTGGATTTCCAAATTCTGACGGGAATTAATTAAATCCAAAGTTATTCGAACGAAAACTATTCTGTAATTCCGTAAATAATTATGCAAGCGTACACTCCGTACTTCCCGAACTAGCATTTTATTATTTAGAAATTACCCATTCTTGAACCAATCTTTAATTACGTCAAATGAACCGGTAATTACACTTAAATCACCAACAAAATATACTTGTCACTTGTTATATGTCACTATTATTTTAATATCTTAACTTTTTACAATATTTTTTTACCGACTGGTGAGCCGAAGTCGTATGCTCCCAAAGATGATATTTATAAACACTTAAGACCTAACACTAACTAGTAGTATATGGCAATAAGGGTCGAACCGCAGAGAAAGCAATGTAAATTATGTGAATACTAATGCAGACTAAAAGTAACCAAATGGGAGGTTTAAGATTGATTGAGTAACGAAATAGCAATTAAATAAATAAATGACAGAATGATTAATAATAAGGAATTCAGATGATTGAAAAGGTCTCGGGTAAAGAAAATCCACAACAGACTATCCAATTTGGTCTTAGACTAACAAATTCCAATTAACTCTTGAGCAACCTATCGTGAGAACGGATTCCCAAAATCCCTTATGAATATTATCTDACCCGAAACGCGGTAATCAAATAACCTAATTATCAAATAACCCAATACACGCGATTAAGTTTAATTCAATAACAGCATTAACGAATTAGGAACGATAGAAGTGACGATTAACAAAACACGCGATTATTAATTCGAATCACAAGTTAATTCCCTCTTTAACCTATATATGATGAAACGCACCCAATACAAAGGCCAAAGATTGTTACTTTATCTAGCGAGGTTGAACAATTACCGATTCATTCACTAGAATAACAATAGATTGATAATTGACAAGATTAATTAGCTACTTTAATCTAACAATCAACAATCATATAAATAAGGCAAAGAATTAACAATACTCAAGAGATAAATGAAAGATGAATAATAGTCTCACAAATTGAATAAATCAGTTGCTTCAAATCTTAATCCGAGATGGAAGGATTAGTTGCTCATGTCTTGAATAATAATAATAGGGTTTCTTTTCTAAAAATTACGTAAGTTCTTACTAAGCTAAGATAACAACTTATATAGGAATTAAGTCTACAAACTAAATTAGGAAATAATAAATCTTAACAAAATTTAATCATCAAAATAAAGCAAATCTGAAACACGGACGCATGCTAGCAATCCTGTCGCGCTTCACTTGCATCTACTCGCACATRGCTCGCGTGCTGCTCGCACGGCMCTCGCGCACAGCTCGCGCTTCACTCGCACCTAGCTCGCGTGTGCGTACTGCTTTCTTCCTTCATTTCTTCATCCGCGCGCACAATTAGTACGCCTTATGCTCGCACCAAATAGCTTCACAAATTCCTGGGCCTATCAATCCTTGGACTTGGACTCCGTCTTGACATATAAAACCGACCCAATTAGCCAATCAAATCTCTCCAACAAGTATCCTGCAATTATGCTTCATAACACTACTTTAACCATCAAAACCATACTAATTCCAACCATTTAACTTACGACTAAATGAGTCGTATCACCGACAAAGTCCATTATTGAGTATCGTCGTTTGCACCCTTTAATTACGAGCAATAAGTCTCTCTTTAAACGATAGTATTCGTCTTAAGATAAAAACAAGTCAAATATACTCCCATTTGTATCATTGTATGTGTACAACAAATTCTTTTGTTGTTCTATAGACATGTTTCTTTTATTTTATCTATCATATTCAACTCATTTTAAGTTTAAAAAAAATATTATTGTCTTAAATAAAATTTTATGTTAACAAACCCAATGTCTTATCAAATAATCTATGTAAATGGTAGATTATTTTAATATAAATAAATCTTATCTATGCAAATGGGTCAAAAAATTTATATTATCATATACAACTCGTTTTAACATAAATAAATCTTATTTATTTGATCAATAAATCATATACAACTCATTTTAACATAAGTAAATCTTATCTATGCAAATGGGTCAAAAAATTTATATTATCATATACAACTCGTTTTAACATAAATAAATCTTATTTATTTGATCAATAAATCATATACAACTCATTTTAACATAAGTAAATCTTATCTATGCAAATGGTAGATTATTTGACTCGTTTAATCTTAAGACGGATATATCTGTTTTAAGAGAGACTAATTAATTAGACCTGACAAACGCGTCAATCGGGTCGCGTTCGAGTTTCTCATTTCTTTCGGATTTATTTCGAGTCGGGTCATTTTATGACAGTTTTGAAATGTTGGTCGATTCATTTTTGGGTTAATCGTGTGAAGAATCACATGTAGGTCTCCCACATCGGAGAAATATAGAATAGTGATCTAGCTTATAACTCAAGGGCTACTCCACCCATTGTCAATTGGTTTTGGGATAGAACCTCATTGGACTTATAAAGAGAACAATCTCTCCTCCTCGATAGGTGCGGCCCGGGCCCATGGGCGATCTAACAAATTGGGTCGATTAATTAGGGTCGGGTCATTTTTGGGTCAATGAATAAAGGTTAATAAGTCATTTTAAGTCTTTTCGCTTCAATTGGAGTTATGTTTTGTCGGATTATTTTCGGATTAGGTGGTTTCGGATCAGGTCACTTCAGACGGTTCAATTACGGGTCAAGAAAGGTCGGGTCATGTTCGGGCCAAGTCGGGTCAATTTGGGGACTGTAGTTCGTATCAATTTCGAATATCGAATCAGCTTTTTCGAATCAAGTCAATCTGATAGGATTACTCTTGTCGGGTGAATATTGATAAATTGATAAATGTTGAAGATAGTTGACGTGCTAAATTTTCCGTCCCACCATGCCAAGGAAATGTGGCCGTTTGTTGCAATCAGATTGACAAAGAACTGAAGAAGCATTATTAGAGGCAAAAATGAAAACAAAAACAAAAAAAGAGAAGAGAGCACCTGAGAGGGGTCACGTAGATGCATTAAATAATAAAGGACTTTTAAATTGTCACGCAAAACAGTAGCAGCTTTTGCCATTACGTAGAGGTGAATTTCTTCAACATCTCGTGCACATTCAACAATTACGTTACACTATAAACACCTCTTTTACCTACTTCCTTCAATACTATCACTAGCACTCCTACTCCTACGTCTTGTGACTATCACCGCCGTTTTGCCTACGTTCTAGATTCAACCAACGCCTATTCTAAGGAGTAAAGTCCCCCCATCTTTATAGCTTGATCATTTCATCTATTTAAACACAAATTCCCACTTTAAACGGCCATTTTCGTTTTAAGGCTTCAGACAAGTCATTTGCGACCATTTTATGATCAAATATAACCATTTGTCTAAAGACTTTAGACGAAAATGGTAGTTTGAAATGAGATTTACAAGTTTTAAAATCACAAATTAGGGAAAAAAATTAGATCGTCCTTGAAATATGACTAACTCGAATACAGAGAGTGGAAGTCAACGTTTGTCACTTGTCAGTCCACTATATATAAAAAAAAAAAAAAAAAAAAAAAAGAACATAAATGTTCCAAATTGGTTATAAAAACCGCTACTTTATTAGCCGGGTGAAAATAATGCGAAAATTTAATCTTTTATCTATAATTTCCTTACCTTCTTTCTTTTCTATTTTAATAAATTATTCGTGGCAAGTACTCGTAGTAAAAGCCATTTTATACCACCTTTTAGTTTTAATGATGTCCTATAGGGTTGTAAATGATATGAGTCGGCCTCGTCGTGCCCTCGGAATCTGCCTGGTCAAACTGAGCTCGAGCTCGAGCCGAGCTTGGCTAAATACAAGCCAAACCCGAGCTCAACAAGGCTTGGCTCGGAAGCTCGTTTGGGCTCATTTATAATTTTTTTTATATAATTTTTTTATACTATAATATTAATTTTATTTCAAATTATATGTTATTTAGACATTTATAAATATATTATATTTAATATTTTTAGTATTTTATAATATTATTTGTTTTTAAGAAATATTTATATCTAGATAAATCAAAAGGTGAGAAAGTGAAAAATAATATAATGACAAAATGAACTCGATTTTTTCAGAGCCGAAATCAAACTTCAATTTTTAGGCACAACGAGTTTCGAGCCGAGCCCAAGCTCGAGCTAAAAATTTCGAGTCGAGCCTGAGCTCGAGCTTAGATCGGCCTGTTTACAACCACATTGAATTTATATAAAAATTAAAAAGTAAAATAGTTGAGGAAAAATGACGGTGGCGAGCAGACACGGGGTAACAGGGCATAAACCGCATAAGAATCACATATAGACAAATAAGGAAAGATTCAATTTATAGTTTTACAAAATGTGAAAGATCGTTAAGAGAGGGAAGAATTATGATAGAATATGGTCAATAAATTTTAATAGTATGTTTGACTACCAAATCTTGGTGACTATCATTTTTTTTTTGTCAGCGGTAAAGAAATTGTTGCTTACATAGTTCAAACCCGACTCTCGGAGTCAAGTTCTATTATTACATAATTTGAAACAGAAATTAAACTAGGGATTAGGGGTAACAAGTAAAGTAGGCTTCTAGAGGGGACGATTAGAGCTGGTCAAATGTGCAAACATTTCTGTTCTCTTCAATTATTAGCTGAGTTTCGGAGGAGTACCTGCAACAAGACACCCTTACTCCACAAAGACGTAGAAATTGTCTTGGAGATTCATAGATTGTCATCATAAAAAGGTGACTTTGAAAGAGCCTAAGGGAGTTAGGGTGTCTTACCGTGAGTTTGTGGTCCAACCCAAAGTCAAGATTATTGCAGCTATGACTTTGAAGTCGTACCTGAGGAAGGCATATCCTACGATCCTTTGCCATGTAAAGGATAATCGGATAGGGGAGCCATCAGCATCAGAGATACCAATGGTGGGTGAGTTCGAGGATGTCTTTCCAGATGAGATACCAGGGTTACCTCCGCAGAGGGATACTGATTTCAGTGTTGAGATGAAGCCGACAACGAGACCTATATCTAAGGCCCCGTATTGTATGGATCCTAAGGAGTTGGGAGAGTTGAAGACGCAGTTGAATGAACTGCTAGAGAAGGGATACATTAGACCTAGTGTTTATAAAGAACAAGGATGACAGCTTGAGGTTATGCATCGAGTACAGAGACTTGAACCATATCACGGTGAAGAACAAGTATCCTTTGCCGAGGATTGATGATCTATTTGACCAGTTGAGTGGGGTCGGTGTTTTTTCCAAGATTGATCTAAGGTCGAGGTACCATCGTTTGAGGATTCGGGATGTGGACATACCTAAGACAGGTTTTCAATCACGGTATGGTCACTATGAGTATGTGGTGATGTCGTTTGGGTTGACTAATTCGCCAACGGTGTTCATGGATTTGATGAATCGGGTTTTCAGCCAGCTCTTGGATCAGTTCATGGTGGTGTTTATCGACGATATCTTAGTCTATTCTAAGACTAAGGAGAAGCATGAGGAGCATTTGAGGGTGGTATTGCAAACCTTGCGCGCCAACCAATTGCATGCTAAGCTATCCAAGTGTGAGTTTTGGCTAGAGAAGGTGGCTTTTCTGGGCGATGTGATTTCCAAGGAAGGGGTAGCTGTGGATCCTAGCAAGATTGAGGCAGTTTCAAACTGGGAAGCACCAAAGAATGTTGCTGAAATTCGGAGTTTCTTAGGTTTTGCTGGGTACTATAGGAGGTTCGTGAAAAATTTCTCAAAGATAACTCGGCCTATGACAACTTTGATGAGAAAGGAGAACATATTCCGCTGGGATGAGAGTTGTGAGACGGCGATCCAAACTCTAAAGGGGCATTTGACTACAGCTCATGTCTTAGCCTTGCCAGAGGGAAGTGAGAACTTTGAGGTATATACCGATGCTTCAATGAATGATCTGAGTTTTGTTTTGATGCAGAATGGGAAAGTTATTGCCTATGCTTCGAGGCAATTGAAGTCTTATGAGGAGAACTACCCTACTCACGATTTGGAGTTGGGTGCAGTTGTGGTTGCTTTGAAGATTTGGAGACACTACTTACGGGACAACCTTTAAGGTGTTTTCAGATCACAAGAGTTTGACGTACATCTATACCCAAAAGGAGCTGAATATGAGTCACAGGAGATGGATGGAGCTTATAGGTGACTATGACATGGAGATTATCTACCATGAAGGGAAGGCTAATGTGGTTGATGATGCGTTAAGTAAGAACAGTGTGCATTCCTTATACACTGCCTTGTCACTAATGAAGCTTAAGGATGAGGTGACTAAGATGGGGATTCATATGATTCGGAAAGGGGATGCTCTTGGGGATTTGACAGTTGAACCTGAGCTTTATGATGAGATCAAAAATAAGGAAGCCTTTGATCCTAAGATTCGGGAGTGGAGAGCTGGAGTGGAAAAGGGAACAGTTTCGAGGTTCTCTATTCATGTAGATGGGAGTGTTCGGTTCGATGGTAGATGGTGCGTACCTAATGATATGGAGTTGAAGAAGATGATCATGATAGAGGCTCATTGCACTCCATATTCAGTGCATCCAAGAGGTGACAATCTCTATAAAGATCTAAAGAAGGCGTTTTGGTGGCCTAGAATGAAAAGGGAGACAACTGACTTCGTGGCTAGATGTTTGACTTGCCAAAGGATTAAAGGGGAACAATGAATACCGCAAGGTAAGATTCGGTCTCTTGAAGTACCTGAGTGGAAATCGGAGTCTATTTTTATGTAGTTTATTGTGGGGTTACCGAGGAGTTAGCATGGTAACAACATGATTTGGGTGATAGTGGATCGACTAACAAAGTCAGCTCATTTTATTCCAATGAAAGATACATCGAGTAAGATGCAGTTGGCTAATGGGTACAGGAAGAATGTGGTCAGATTGCATGGAGTACCGAAAGACATTGTGTTAGGTAGGAATGCGAGGTTTATCTCCAAGTTTTGGCAAGAGTTGCAGGAGTTGATGAGGACTACCTTAAAGATGAGCAGACTGAGAGAACCATCAAGACTTCAAAGGATATGTTGAGGGCTTGTGTGATGGAGTTCGGTGGCAGTTGGGAACATAGGCTGAATTTGATTGAATTCTCGTACAACAACAGCTTTCACACCAGTATTGGGATGTCACCATTTGAGGCTTTGTATAGGAGGAGATGTAAAAGTCCTATATGTTGAGATGATAGTGTAGAGGCTGTGGTTTTAGGATCACAGATGGTGCAGGAAATGATTGAGCAGGTACGGTTGAGCAGACAGAAGATGAAAGCAGCTCAGGATCGGCAGAAGAGCAATGTTGATTTGCATCTCAGAGACATTGAATTTCAGGTCGGTGACAAGGTACTTCTGAAAATGTCACCTATGTGTGGAGTGATGCGTTTTGGCAAAAGGGGCAAGTTGAGCCAGAAGTTCATAGGACCTTATGAGATTTTGGATTGGATCGGTGAGGTGGCTTATCGGTTGGTTTTCCCACTAGCTTTGGACCGAGTACATAATGTTTTCCATGTGTCTCAACTCCGGAAGTATGTGAGTGACCCATATCATGTACTAGAAGTTGAGAACATCGAGTTGGATGAGGCTTTGACCTATGTGAAAGTGGCAAAGAAGATTTTGGATCGTAAAGTGCGCAAGACAAGGAATGGTGAGACAGTGTTGCTAAAGGTGTTGTGGACCAATCACAATGTCGAGTAAGCAACATGAGATCCGGAGGTGGTAGTGAAGGAACGGTATCCGCATCTTTTTGATCGGTATATTTGGTTACGGGGACGTAACCTTGTTCTTTTAAGAGGGGTAGGAGATGATCGCGTTTGTTTTGGGTAAGTTTTGGGCACGTTCTCGGGTTGTTGATCATGGTTTGAGTACGGTTTGGTTACACTTTGGGTATGTTTCGATTTTGGTTAGTGTTGGTTGTTGTTTTTACAGGTATGGGTTTGAACTTCGGGGATAAAGTTCGTTTTTAAGGAGGGAAGACTGTAATACATCATATTTTTGGTTCTATGTTACTCGGCCGAGTACGGGGTACTCGACCGAGTAGGTGGTGTGGTAGTTTTGGCAGGCTTTTATTTTGTGTGTACTCGATCGAGTGTGGCGTACTCGGTCGAGTGTCGTATACTCGACCGAGTGTTCGATCCGTTACGTTATTTTCCTCGGTTTGATTTAAGTAACACGGGAAGCATATAATCAGATTTTCATAACTTAAAAAATCATTTTATTATTCTGCTTAAAACACTTTTCATAAAAGGACACAACGACATCACTGCTTCCTTTGCTACTTTCATCTTTCCAAGGCTAGGGTTCCTTATTTATGAGGCTTTTCACATCTTAGCGTCCGTAATCGTTGGGTAAGTCAACTATTCTTGTTTTTTGTGCTGTTTTGTTAAGTTTGATCAAACCCTAATTGGGTTATTTGGGGATTTAGGATGTATAGCATGTTTGTATGTCATGATATTGATTTATTGATACCATATTTGGTGAGGACTTCGTAGAGGAGGCTTTCTAGACTACTTTTCCGTGCCTTGTGCTTGGATTGCTATTCAGGTAGGGTTTCCCCTACTCAGTTGACTGTTTAATTGGTATAAGTTGTAATGTGACGGTCTTTTATGGTTATGTTTGATTGAAATTTATTGTGTGGTTATTGAATGTTGCCGTGGAGCCATTTTTAGGACATGGTTTCATCCCCATGTTCGCCTTTTGTGGCTCCTGTCACAAGAGGGATGCGCACATTAATGATCTAGGTTCGCTCGTTACGATGAGCGAGTATTTTGGTTGTAAGGCTACAATCACCATTGGCGGTGTCGATTACTACTCGTTGCGATGGGTAATATGGCAGGGCTATGCACCTTGGTGTGTAGTCGGTTACTATGGAGTTTGGAGGATGGATGTTACACTATGACTTGGTTATGTTGATTTATGTTATTGTTGATGTTATATTAGTTATGCAATTGACTGATCCTGTTTTATATTTTCAAAACTGTGGTGATCCCTTCGAGGATGATGAGCAGTTGGCTTAGCAGGTGATGGTTGTTGATGTAGCTTGCGGGACATTGACGGGGCTGAGTCGCCACCAGTTTTGTAGTTTAGCTTCCGCTGAGATAATTCTGTCACTTTATGCTTTGTTATCACCTTTGGAGTTTGAGACCTTGTATTTCTTTTGGAGACTTGTAATCGTTTTACTTTAAAGTTATTTCTTGTATACTTGTTTCATTACGGTTACTGTGATGCGTACTACCTCTGGAAATCGAGATGGTAGCACCTTCATACATTGGGTAGTCCTTGTTAAGGTACCTTGGTGTATGGGGGTGTTACAAGGGTGGTTATCTAGGACGAGTATGCTTGATTATACATAATATATTAGTGTTACGAAACAACGAAAAACCCTTTCAAATAATAAACAACGATAAATATAACAAAACAGCAATAAACATACTTGAAAGAGGGCAGACGATGTTGGTGTTGAAGCATTGACGAATTGAGCGACGCCAGAAGGAGGGCAGCGACGACAGAAGGAGGGAACAACAGCTTATGCAGTAGATATTAGGGTTTATTTGGTGACGAGGGATACGATAACGAAGGACACGGTACTATGGTGGTGGTGGTGGTGGTGTGATAGGAGCACGGTGGTGGGGGGTGCGAAGATCGAGCATCCCAATAGGGTTTGGGGATGAGTAATTGGGAAATGAAGGGTTTCGTTGATATGTAACAGGGATGTTTTGAGACAGTGTGAGTGTACAACTGTTCATTTTTTTATTAATATTATTTGCATCAGCTCCAGGTACAATTGACTTAAAAATTCAATATCAAATAAGTTGGTTTAGTAACATAACTGATGTATTTTTTCAAATACATAAGTTTTGTTGATAACCGACGCATTATATATGCCAGTTTCTTTAAAGAAGCGACGCATGAAGGTTAACTATAGGTCGAAACGCGTTCCCGACAAAGGTGGGTACTTTTTGCGTCATGTTTTATAGAACTGATGTAATTCAATTGACGCAATAGGGGTTTTTACTACTAGTGTGACTTATGATAACATTAAAGTACTAAATAAAATAAAGGAAGAACATAAAAGACTTAACAGGAAATTCGATTGGCATAATTTTATGGATGGAAAACCACTACATACATGATACGTGTAGACGAGCCAACTCAACTCACAGCCAAACTCATATCAACACAATTCAAACGATTCACCACAAAGAAGCACCCAGACCATTCAAGGATCCACTTATGTAACACCCCCTTCTTACCCGGTCAAGGTAATGGGAGGATGTTACCATCTCGGTTTCCCGAGTCAGTGTTTCAAAACTCCAATCAAAGAACTACTTTAAATAATAACAAATTTAGTGATTTAAAAAACATTAAATTAAATGTAAACTATAACATATACACTCGACTACCATCTAAGTTAGCCAACTATGTAGCTCGACTTCAAGTCCAAAGCGCGTCTCATCTCCCGCGTGACACTAAACCAACCTGTACATAACCGGCTCCCCATATGATCGGAAATATCATATGGATCGACACAGGCCACCCTGAAAATAGGTGATAATTTTCGCATAGCCACACACGAACAGTTTCAATAATATAAACATATAAGACGCGACATATGAAATATGATTATGCAACACGACAATGAAATGCAAACAACACGACCTCCAACCACACCACTCTGTAGCCAGCACCGATACAAGGGATACACCCACGGTACCCACAACCCGATGACGACACCGCAGCACCTCCCACCAAAACAGTCGGACCACAACCCGTAAAAAAAGGTACTCGGGACACACCCGTGGTACCGAGCCCGAGAGCGACTCAGATCCTCTGTCAGACGACGTGTCTCAAATACACATGTCCCTCTATGACTCAAGCCAATAATATGCACATCCTTCTTGGAGTGGGAAGCTCCAAGAGGCGTCCCAAGCGTAAGATGATCTCCCAACCGCCTTACGTCTCCATAATAACAAGTACCGCCGCCACAACTCCGCGAACATCCTCCACAAAAACATTTAACACAATATGCAATAAAATATACCAACACATCTTTTCACATGTACAATAATCATCAAACATGCCTCTTTCTCATATGAAATGGATGCCAATTAAGCCAAGTACTTGTGTAAGCCAACAATCAAGAGATACCTCAAGACATACTTCCCAATTAACATGTTATAATGCAATCCAATGCTATCATGAAACCAACATTACCATTCATTATCATGACACCATGAAATATTGACACTAATATGAGACTAACAACATTTACTCACAACAATGCAATAACAACACAATAATGACATATGCAACCATTCATACTTATTAAAATCGAGTAGGATTAACCTACCTTTTAGCATTCTCCGTAAGCTACTCGAATTCGACACAATCCCATCTTAGGAAACCATCTCATCCTATACAAACCATGTAACAACTATCACAATACATCCTGCACTATTATACAATAAAAAACCCCATATTATTACCTATTAATTACCCATATTACACATACTAATTACTAATTAATACCCATAACAAAAAAAACTCAAAAGTTAGGGTTCCAATAAACTAGAAAATGGTAGATCTTAACTTTCTTATGTGAAACAAATGATGAACAAGGTGAACAATTCCCTAATCCAAGCTTGAATCCCATAATATGGTATTTGTGAGGGTTTTAGAGATAAGGGAGATGATTGGGAGAGATAAGGAGAAAGAATGAAATGAATTAGGGTAAGATCCCGAAATTGGGTTTTATCGAATACTGAACAATGCCACTCGGCCAAGTGCCACCTGCTCGGTCCACTGAAAACTCTACTCGGTCCACCGTAGACTCACTAGGTCTAGTCTAGTGTATGACTATAATTTACCCCCCCCCCGAGCAGTCCCTTATCCAAGTCTGGTGATCCTCTCGCGCATCCCGAGACTCTCGTACGGGTCCCACAATGATCGGGTATTACAACTTCACACAAAATAAAAACATTACCCAGCCCAACACCACGCCATTAAGCCCATTCAACATAGAACCCGTCCAAAACAATCAAACGACGAACAAAAAAAAATCACCATAAGCACTCCAAAGTCATAAATCGACAATGGACCCATAATCATAGGCGGTTCTAGACGAACCCAGCCAAGACAAACCAAACAGAAATAAAAATAATGAACATGCAACAAGAAAATCGAGTCATGCATGTCAGCCCATGCACAGCCATACCAAGAGAAAATGAAGTAAACTCACCATTTCATCTAGAAAAACCCAGAGATAAACAGAAGAAAGTACCGAGAAAGGTCGGGAAATGGACGAGGGGAAGGGAACACCTTTCTAGTACCAACCCTGAAAAGACCATTAAATGAAACTCCAACGGAACCTCCAAACTGATAGCCAATACGATGGCGGCAGGCGGAGCACTCGAGTCTAAAAACCGCGTTAGAAAAACAATCGGAAGCGGAGGGTGTAAGCCTGATAGGCGGTCACACACCTAATCAAAGATAAATACCCTAATAACAAATGAATGTAGTAATAGGGGTCGAACACAAGGAGACGGGAGTTGCTAAGTAAGTTGTTATGGAATGAATTCTATCTAAGTCAGTCACAAATTTGGTATGCTGATTGGGTGATTATGCAAAGTAAAATAAGGATGCAAGCAATAATGTAAAAGATGTCTAGGGGGTTTGGTTCACACATGCAAATTGGTATTAACTAGTAAGTCAGAGTCTATCATCTAGGTCTAGCGACACTCACCTCTCGATATTAGTGTCAAACCATAGACCGGGTCTCAGACGCTCTCGCCGAACTAGGTCGTTCTACTACACATGCTTAGTCTAATTCATTTTCGTGCCTCTTGACTTATAGATATGAATTTAACGGATTTAGT
>VHZZ01000132.1:275176-305422 GCA_009801015.1 Silene noctiflora
GTTATCTTGGGACCTGAACCGCGAAGGGGAAAAGTGATTCATGGGTTGGTAATGTATGAACATAAGCTATGATGCTTGATCTTATTTGACCGAACTGATATTGACTCCATTATGAGGATATGGTACCACCGAGTCATAACCTTGCGTGACTAGAAGGTGAACTTCGGGGGCGAAGTTCCTTTTAAGGGGGGGAGAGTGCGTTGCGCGCGTGGAGAATTATGTGAACCGTTTTGCAAAAACATATGAAAATCGTCTTATGTAGATGTATCGTGATGATATTCGGTTACGTTGTCTGTTTTATGTCGAAAAAAATATTATATGATTGGTTGGTAATATTATATGATTGACAATGTTACGTTAGTGGCGATACAACTATGTGATTGGTGATGGTAGTTACACGTATACATGTCTTATATTGATAATGTGATGGGTGCAAACGGGAAGGGTGGTGTTGACGTAGCATTGAGACTATGGATGGTCGTAGCATTGAGACTAAGGATGGTGATGGTTAGTTGAGTCGTAGTGCATGATGGACCTTATCAGTTGAGCCTTAAGATTCGTCAACCGTGGGAGTTGAGAGTTGAACTTCGGGGACAAAGTTCTCTTTAAGGGGGGAAGACTGTAATACCCATCCCTTAGTAGGAGCCGTTGACTAAATGTGACCTTAATCGTCAAGACGAAGTAGTTGTTTAGCTTTGGACTCGACCTAGTGAGTGACACTCGGTCAAGTGTGGTGCACTCGACCGAGTGCAGGGGACTCGGTCGAGTGTGTTGGCACTCGACCGAGTGCATAATTGCCAGCGTAAAATATATTACGCGTAAATTAGAATTTCCGGATTCGTTTTCTTATTTCTTTCTTTTCCCTTTCTTCCCCAAAACCCTAAATCGTCTCCTCTCTCCCTTTCACTCATCCTTTACCTTGCTAAGCTTATACCTAGAAATCTATCACGGGAATGGAGGTATACACCGAGTTCGACCTAGTCAGCCAATCGTGCGATAAGGTAAGTCATCATCACCGTCTGTATGTCTTGGGTTAGGGTTATGATTGTGCGTAATCGAGTCGTATCGTTGTTGTAGGTGTTAATATCAGTATGCGATGCTCGTGTGATTGAATTGATGATTGATGCTATTTGGAATGCGGTACAAGTAGGTTTTCCTACTCAGTTGTCTGATGAATTATATGCGTATTAATGTGCGATTGTATTGTATGATGTGACTCCATGTTTGTGATATATTTGTGATGGCGGAGACGGTATGGTGGTTGAAGTTGGATGTGATTGGTATTGTGATATTGTTTGTGAGCCATTGTGAGAGGTGGTCTCGCCCCCATTGTTCGCCTCCTGCGTTCTCTCAGCGTAGGGGGGATGTGCACATTAAGGGACTTGGGTATTGTGGGTGGTTTAGGTGGTTGGCTGCGGTCTTCCACTGGCAGGGCTACATACTTCGGTGTGTAGTCGGTTACTTGTGATGTGGTGCGTTTGGGTGTGTCCCGGTACCGGTGTGGTGTGGTGATGGCGGTGTAATATTTTACTTCATGTTTGCATTGTATTGTATATAGTTGTTCAGTTGACTGACCCCGTTTAATATTTTTAAAACTGTGATGATCCATTTGGGGGTGGTGAGCAGGATTAGATGCTGATCTGGATACTTGTTGTGATGCTCATGTCAGGGGATGGGAATCGCTGACGCAATTGTTAACATAGTTGTGATCGGGCCCATACTTGTAAAAGTACAGTGATGCAGTTTTGTATGTTTGTTCACATAAAGATGTAATTAATAATAATGTCGTTCTTTAATGGTCTATTTGATATATACTTACCTCGGGTAACCGAGATGGTAGCACCCTTGGTTGTCAGGGAAGGTCTAGTACAAGCTTCCTTGGTAAGTAGGGTGTTACAACAAATTTGGTATGTTGATTGGGTGATTATGCAAAGTAAAATAAGGATGCAAGCAATAATGTAAAATATGTCTAGAGGGTTTGGTTCACACATGCAAATTGGTATTTATATAGATATTAAACTAGTAAGTCAGAGTCTATCATCTAGGTCTAGAGACATCCACCTCTCGATATTAGTGTCAAATCATAAACCGGGTCCCAGATGCTCTCGCCGAACTAGGCCGTTCTACTACACATGCTTAGTCTAATTCATTTTCGTGCCTCTCGACTTATAGATATGAATTTTACGGATTTAGTTAAGGATTGTGGCCAATAGTCTAAGACTAACATTACAAAACAAACATGTGATAGAGATGATGAGAGAACAACTAATTTAACAACTTGTTTATTTACCAATTGTGCATGACTCCCCTAATCCCTAGACTAGAAAGATTTAACTACTCATACTAAAAGTAAAAATGATAACAAATGTAAATGCTAAAATGAACATGAAAACAATATGTAAAACTATAATGCAAATAACATAAGTAAAACAAAAACTAAAAATAATTACCATAATGGAAATGTAGAACTTGAATATGGAAGTAGAACTTGGAAATGAACTTGAAATATAACTTTGAATATAGCTTGAAATTGCTAAAGAAATTGTTTGTAACAACTAAAGAAAACTAAACTATTCTAATCTACTCTAATTCTAAACTAATCTAATGACTAAAAAATAGAAAGAAGAATGAAGTAAAAGGTGTAGAGAGATGTATGCAGAGTGTGGATTATGTACAATGATGCCTAAGGGTCGAGGCTAAGCCCTCCTTATATAGTGGTTTGAAGATGAAACATAAGGAACAAAAAAGGATCCTAGGCTTGGTCAACCCCGATCGGGGACGTGGGATTTCCGGTATATAGCTTTAAGGCCATATTTAATGACTTGGGAATCCAAAGTTTTGGTTTTAAGGCTCCTTTAATCATCCGCGTAATTGCTTGTTTGAGGAATATTTGTGCATTTTTCCACATCTAACCTTGGATTATTTCTTGGGCTTCATTTAATCAATTGTTTACATTTGCCATGCACAATTATTTGGGTCATTTCTTTCAACACTTGCTCATTTCTTCCAATGTTTGAGCTTGCATGATCCAATCCAATTTCCACTTAGCTTTATGAACTCGATATTCGCTCTTTTGACGGGAATTAGCTATCTTAAGCTTTATTTCCTACAAAATACGTTAAGAACAAGCAAAACATCTAGAACACGAGATTAGCTCAAATAAACACTAAAATTATTAGTGCAAATATCATATAAAACCAAGTTAATTAAGGAGGTAAAATCATATATAAAATGGACTTATCAAAGCCATATTAAATCGGACTAAAAATGGGGATAAGAATGAAGGCGCTCTCCATAAACGAAAGTGAACCGGAGGAAGGATTAAGATAAGACGAAAAGGAGGGAAACCAGACCGCCGGAGATGGGCCAAGTCGCAGCCACATCTTCAGTGGTGGGCTGTGAGATAGAGGAGTGAGAGTGGTGGCGAGCCGGCTGTGATGAAACAAAGGGGGTTTTTTTTGGAGAGCTTTTAGAGAGTGAAGGAGTATCGAAAACCTTGGTGACTCTCATTAATTAAGTGTTTGAACATAACATTTTTATTTTATTTTAATTTATTTTAAAGGCTCACTATTACAATATAATATATGTAGATTGTTTCATATCTAGGGTTGTAAATGAGTTGAGCCCATTCGACAAGTGATCGGAATCGGTTAGGTCAAAGCTCTGTTCCAGATCGGTCAATTCAAATTGAGCTCGAGCCAAGTTGAGACCAAATCGAGTTAAGTTCGAAGACCCCACCTTTTTGGGATGACATTCAATAAATGACTTTCATGTGTTAAATTATTATTATTTTCCTTTTTATGTAAAACCTCACAAGAAAAGTGCAATGAAAAAGTAAAGTCTAAGTATAATCGACAATGTATAAAATATAAGGCGAGTTTAAAAAAAGGCTGAACAATGTTGATGTAACAAAGTTGTAAGATTTTAATAAATCGTACTAATAATCATACCCTAAGTACGCGTTAGGGTATAGAGAAACACAAATTGATAGCAACCCTATGGCATGGAGTCATGGTGTAACACCCCAAGAGATTGAGAGGAAAGTTGTCCCACATCGGGAAAATAAGGAGCTTATGAGATGTTTATAAAGGATTTCACCCACCACTTGGTAACAAAGCCTTGTGCTTTTGGACTTAAGTGAGGACAAATAATTGGCCCAAAGATACACATCTCATTTTACTGGAGTTGTGTTATGACGGTGGTGGGTCGTGTTGTTATACATGGACCATGGTAGGTCAACACTCTTATAGTCTTATTGATAAAAGGATCGGACAAAGGAGCTAGGTATCTAGGATTCTAGGTGCTTAACCCATCCTTTTTAACATTTTGCAATGTGACGACAAATATATTTCTATTCAGTTTGTTGTTGGTGTAGACTTGACGACAAATATATTTCTATTCAGTTTTCATTCTTTGATGTTACATTTGGTCAAGTTTCAGACAAAGACAAGTATTTATTGCGATTGTATTGCAACAAGTTGACCCAACTGCGATTAGAAAAGTTTCACAAATTCTCATTTAAAATACCGCATTCCGTCTTAAGTTTAAATTCGTTTACGTTTAAAATGAGTTAAGTATCATATCAATTAAATATATAAGACAAATATGGTGTCTTCTTAAGAAAGACATACTGACAAAGTTTATAGTTTGATTGTAATTTGTAAAGGTGGTAAATTGCCCAATTTTGTATCAAGTTGGTTTGACTCGATTTTCCTAAAATGAGCTCAAAAATGCCTTTCGAATGGTCCATACAGACTCCTTGTATTTATTGGGCCGTGTATGGGCCTAAATTTTGGCACGGCCCAAGCCACATCTTATGTTTATTTTGACTTCCTTGTTAAATTTGTACATCGAGTTTGCTCATCAAGAAAAAGAATATCCACTTTATATTAAGTATATAAGACAAATATAATGTCTTCTTAAAGAAGACGGACTGACAGTTTATAGTTTGGTTGTAATTTGTAAGGAGGGTAGTATCAAGTTGGTTTGACTCGATTTTTTCTCGAACTTGGGCATAAACTGAGCTCAAAATGCCTTTCGTATGGTCCTTATGGGCTCCTTGTATTTATTGGCCGTGTATGGGCCTAAATTCTGGCACGGCCCAAGTCACGTCTTATGTTTATTTTGGCTTCCTTATTAAATTTGTACACGGAGTCCGCTCATAAAAAAAAAAGAGTATTCACTTTATAAACTTATTCTTATCTCAAATTCAATTGGTAATCAAAAAAGTGTTGATGTTTCGATCAATCAATTAGGCTGGCGCCACCTAATTTAACTTGTGCATTTGGGCCGAAAGTAATGTCTTAGCCTTACCCAAATCTGACTCACTCACAATTATCTTATTATTATCAATACAATCTAACTAAAAGGATACTTAAAATATCAAATTAATGTGACATGACAAAACTTTTATTGTGACATCACAAACTTCTGACGCTTTATAAATGAGAGTTTGTTTTTATTTAATGGAAGAAAGCCCAATCTACAGTGACATTTGTATTTATACATGCTTAAATTATACTCCCTCTAAGTCTCTCATTTCTCCCCTCTTTCCTTTTTCATTCAAGTCACATTTTCTTTTCTCTTTCCTTTTTTGGTTGTGGGATTGTGACTCTATTTGGTAAACAACGGATTAATATTGGCAGAAGCAGATTGTGTAAGCAGATTGTAATTAGCATATTTTGTTGACAAGTTTGACTAGCATATTCGATTAGGAGATTTTGTTAACGGTGTTTGGTAATTAACAAATTTAAATTAGTAGATTATCTCAATTCTTTGTAAAATGACAAATAAGGAGATAAATGAACTAACAAATAAGGAGATAAATGAACTATGGAATAAATGTAGGGTCATATTTTCTTCAGGGTAAAAAGATTGATTTATTTTTTTCTCAATCTACTCAAAGAATATGTTGGGTGGGAGCAACATATTGTAAAATAGTAGATTAGGTCCCAATCTACCATTCTAATATGTTGTTTAGTTGTTTACCGTACACTCCAAATAACATTGATTGATCAAATATTTTAAAAGTCTTAAATATGTTAAATTTTTGACAATCCGTTGTTTACCAAACACCTCCTTTTTGTTTTTTAATGCATGTGGAATAGTGGAGTTTGTGTTTTGTGTGCTCTAAAGTTATTTCCTTAATTATTATGTACAAAAGAAAAGGGAAGAAATGAGAAACTTTGAGAGAGTACCAGGACCATATACATGTTAGAAATCAGAATTAAACACAAATAAAGAGGACAATCGAATTATCTCGCAACGGAATAAATCCGTTGACAATAAAATCCAGCAATATAAGAAAAATAAGAACCATATCTGAATAACCCAACTACTACAAATAACCAAGAGCACTCCAACTGTAGTGCCTCCACTAGTATCCACACGTATGAATATGAGATGCGATTTGTATGCTAGTACACAAGGTAAGGTTTATTATTACTCACAGAGAGAATAAGATCGATGAAACTGACTCCCATAATATTTGTATATATAGGGAGCTATAAAGACTCAGTTTCCTAATTAAACCCTTACCTTAATCGCATCTGGGTCTAATCTAATTAAAACCCTATTCCCATATTTCAGCCCGACTTTAAATAGGAAACACCATATTCATCTTGTGTGTGACCTAATTTTACACGAGTCCTTAAACTCATTAAGACTCGTTCTGAAAGCAGCTTCTAGCAAAACATTACGGTTACATAGAATATAAATCGGGTTACCTTAATTGGACTCTGGACATAAATCCAACACTTAATTAAATATGTTAATTATTCTAAGCATCTCTCTAATAGACTGGCCCTAAATGAGAGAAATCCAAAAATAACCTTTAATTTAATTTAATTTAATTTTAACAACCCAACATTTTATAGTGAAAACTAGCATATTCAAATAAACAATTTATTAATATAAAATTTTAGGTTATTAAAATAAAATTTATTTTTTCTATTTTGATTTTTGATTATGGGAATAGTCCTAGACTAGTTTAGAGCCCGTGCAATAAATGCACGGTATTTAGAGTTTCTTTTATTTTTAATAAATTACTTATATAATAGTAGTATCCATTATATGTTCATATTTCTCGTCATAGTAATTTACTTTGAGAAGAAAAGGTTGTAACTATAATTATTTAAGAGAATTGAGTAATGTGCTGCAATATATTATAAAAAAAAAGTAATTTTTTTTTTTATATCACAAAGCTAATGATTTCAATTTTTAACTTCTCTTAATATTTTTTTTGCCACGAAAGTAATAATAGCCGATTTATAGTTTTGTCTTATACGTAAAGTATAGTATATAGGTAACTCATTCTCAAATAATAAAATCAATAAAAGATTTAGCAATTTATAGTTTGATATAAATTTTATTTATATTTTAATTAAGATATTATAGTTTAGAATTTAGTGAAAATAATATAATTTGATTAAAAACATGTTTGGTTAATTAGAGAAATAAACATAAAAGAATGGAGTTTGAATCCAAGGGGTGAGGGGTGGGTATGAGATTCCAAGGGGTTAGGATGGAGTTAGAATCCAACAGGATTCTAACTCCATTTCAAAATGCCCCAACCAAACATTAGAATGGCTAGAATCCGTTCCATTCCATTCCAAACCTCCCAACCAAACACCCCCTTAGTAGATAGAGGACTCCTAGGTATAAAGTTGTCTTAAACATCAAATTTGTGTAAATCAAAGACCATTAAACCAACTTACCAAAGAATAAGATTCTGCGATAAGCCCATTACAGCGGCACAGTTAGCGGCCCACTTTAAGAGTTACTGGGCCTCTAAGAAAACATGTACTCCGTAAATGTTTTAGTGAATATCGCACGTTTTAGTGTTTCTGTTGATATTTGGTCGTTCTGTTTATACTGATCGCCATTGCAACGCACGGTAAATATTTGATGAAAGTCCAGAAAGAGATAAATTGTTAATTATTTCTTTATCTTTGATTTAAATACCCTTTTAATGGTCGGAGGGGAAAGGGGTGTGGTGCGAGACGGTGAGTCTGGTGACGATGTGGTCGGAGGGGACGTGGTGTGTTAGTGTGAAAGCGGTGGTTGGAAGAAGGCGTGAGGTTCGATGGTGTGGAAGGGAGCCGAGTGTGGTCGCCTGTTTTTGAGTCCCCGGTGGTCAACAAAGCAGTTACCGGAGGGATGTTAAGGACGACATAGGCCTCTTTGCATTCTACTTTTCCCTTTTTTTCGTAGCACAACTTTTTTTTGGAGTGGAAATGAGAAGGGTAATTTGGTCCAATATGTACTACATTGAGTAAAATGCGTACTATGAAAATAAACACCCTAAAAATAATATAAAATGTAAACAAATGATTGAGACGGATGGAGTAACTTTATTACTACCAGACCAGCTGTTACTGCTTGCGAGGTTGATTATCTTGCCATGCTTGGTCGGGGTAAGGCGCTTAGGCGCGTACATTTGGACCTTCCTAGACGATATTCGAGTAGGTTTGAGGTTTAAGCGTGTGGCTGTGTGGGTCTGTCGGAAACAACCCCTCTATTTTGTAGGTTAAGATTCGTTCATTCGACCTTCCTAAATCCTACTTCAGGTTTAAGGTTCTTTGTGACATTGAGCTCTAGGAGTAAATGTCTACTTCAATCATACTCCGTCCATCCTGTTTATATTGTCTTAATAGTATACGGAGTACAATAACTTGCATCTTGTGGACAATAAATTTGAGAAATAACTGATAGCTGTTCGAATAGTTTTAGATGCTAGGGAAACTATCGGAGTTGGAGAAAATGAGGATGAATGGTGGTGTATTTACTTGTCTCAATTAGCATTAGGATACCGGATCATGTCAACTTTGTTCAAGTTAATGCAATTAAGGGTCTAGAGACTCGACTGACTTCCAAATTCCAGTATGTATCTCACAGTAGGCTTCACTTGATAGTCATTACAGGGAGGGCGGAGGCTGATCTTCAACACAGGTGAATTAGGATCCTTTGTCGGTTTCTGGACAGTCCAACACCCATCATATCAAAGGGAAGGGGTTATTCAGTAACTGCGTTAACTATAACTTTCTCCCTCTTGTTATTACAGGTACTGGACGTCCAGTAGCAGGAGAGGATCCAGTCCCAACAGGCTCTTAGCCTATCTCCATAGCTGGTGCGATGTCCAAATAGCAGAGACTTTATGTTGACGAAGGATGACAATAAGGTAACATTTGGTAACTATTTGTATCTGGTGTATGCAATTTCCTATCATGGTTTCGGGTTTATTTCACCTGGTTTTCATGTTTGGAAACACTACCTTCATCGATTGGCAAAAGATGATTCATTTATGTTCCATACACAACCGCTTTCTGATCGAGTCCTGAGCACTTGACAATTAACATCCAAGTAGAGTGCTAACACAAACAGGAAAAATGAAAGTTGCAGGAATTATTATAAAAGCATCATTTCAGGGTCACAAGTAATGATCTTAAGGTTGAAAAATAGACTGTAGTGCAATCAAATATCCTCAGACATGTGAGATTCAATTATCAGCAACAAAAGGAATTAAATTGTCTTAAAAATAAATAATCAGAGTTGTTTAGAATGAAATGCATACTGCAATGAGCTGCATTCTGCCATGATACTGAGTTTTAAAACGACTTCCATATCCGCATTTGTTAAAGGTACATGATATGCGTATTAAGAGTCAGACTCGACTAGTTTTGGCTAAAGTGAACTGTTCAAGTGTCATACTCATGTCTGAGTGTCAAGTGTTGGACACTCGACATGAGGTAGTATGAATACAACTACCTCACACGAGACTCGCAGTTGTTGATACATGTTAATATGTTGTGCTGCATGCAAAATTCAATAGCAGTTGTCCTTCGTAACAGTTAGGATTAAAGTAAAAAACTAACACAAATCATGTTGTCTGTTTGACTTTATGTTAAAAGACTCCAAACCAACTATTACTATTTGAAATCTTTTATGCTCTTTTTCTGTAGATAAGACGTGCAAATGGAATCAAAGTTGGGTATGATTAACCTCTGCTCATTGAATATCAACAATGATTTAAATTGTATGCCAGCCACATGATTACATGATTGCATGGTACGTTTCTTCTTGACTTATATTTCTCATCTGATTAGCATTTTACTGTCAAGATTTTCTGCACTAATTTATGCTGCCATTTCAATTGTTTACCCGATAATTATCATGTAAGACCGTTACATGGTGTATAACAACCTTAAAATACCTTTTATAGCTCTTTTAATGATAGCAATAAATAAAGTGTACAAGCATTATAAGGTCGTTGTACACATATAAATCGTACAACAGTATTGTAGGATAATTTGTGAATAAGAACTGGCTATCAGTCTATCACAGTGGAAAGTCACAAAGGTATTTTTTTTCATTGTCTGTAGATTTTCACTCTGCTTTTATAAAGCACCAGGCAGGGTTAATGATAACCCTTTATGACACTCAACACCGACTCTTCAATTTATCTGGGCAAATTTGATTGTTAGCATTATGAGCTAACGCCGACTCTTCAATTTATCTTGCATATCCGTATTGACACTCAACACCCCAACACTTCATTTTAGGCCAAAAACACAAGGACTTGCATTATCGGAAAATTTGACTCCTACTTGGCATTTTACCTCTCTTTAAAGTCCAAATGGGGTATTGTTACACAAATTATTAGTTTTAAAATACAAATTTGTCTGCAAAAACAGCAACCCCTCCACTTCTGTACATCTCGCGCCCTTAAGGGCGACGAGTGGGCGAAATTGTAGTTGAGTAGAAACTAGCAAGCACCCGGTTCGACTTTTTTTTTTTTACCCCATTCCCTACCAATTGTGCATGAAGCAATGGAACCTAATAAAATACTAGGCAATCATACTCCTTAACACAAAAGCATAAACAACTATACCTAGCCAATATATAATGAACAAACTAGCATCCTAAAAACAGCTTCAAACTTAGTGTTTTTACTCATGCAATGCAAGGACATAGGTACAATTGTACAATAATATTTGCAATGTGAATGAAATTTGCATCTTTCAAATAAATAGAACTAATTATTGATGCATATTTCTAGATGCCAAACAAAAGGAAGGGATGGAGGGTATGATATGATGGTTTGATTAATGTTTAAAGGACAGTTTAAACCTAACTTTACTCAGTTTAGTCACCATTTTTGGTTGCTTTTTTCAAATGTTTTACCCCTTTTTAGTAGGTTTATTATTACTAGTATGGAGATTGTACCTACACTTACATTCTTCCGTGATTGGTGATATGTCTAAGGGTTAAATTAGTCTATATGGAGTACATAGTTATTTTGACTATGGGTTTGTTTGACTTTTGAAGTGTAAATTTTAAGATTAAGGGCTAGTGTAACATTTTGATTTGTAAGTATGAGCTTTAGAGTACTTTTTCTTAGGATAAAAGGCGGATGGTTTTCTTTTGTAGGCGAAATCAAGTCTTGCTAAAATATGTGTTGTCCAAAATTTATCAATTCAAATATATACATACTACTTTGTAATCTGTAAGGAGGGAGATTATAACAACCCGGTTTAGTTACCATGGTTCTCATTCATAGGAAATGTTTCCTAGTAAAAGGGTGTCACGATAGGCAAATTGTAATGTGATATTAACGAGTTTTAAACCTAGAAGATAGATGATAGGTAACGTCGGACTTTACTAGTTGTCACCCTCACTTCACTTAGCTGCCGACCTGCCGTGTCGCGTGTCCGACACCTATCATGTCCAGCACGACACTACTCTTCGACACTTCACTTTAGACCAAAAATTGAAAACTTTGCACAAAATAGCCGAATCTGAACTCGATACCCGGGTACTGGCTGTCTATTGAGAATGTGGATTACAGAATTTGGATATGTTGAATAATGAAGGATTAATATATATAGTCTATACCAAACATTTCTTTCTTGCCTGGGGATTGGTTGACTAATGAAGTAGAGAGTAAATCTCCTGCTTAATGTCAATTTTTACTCTGTTTTGACTTTTGAGTAGAAAAAAGACCAAGTGCTACAAGTCACTTTGACTTGTTTACCATTTTGATGAACAAATTTCAAATGTTTTTTTTTTTCCTTGTAGAAATTTTACTTTGTCAAAAACAACTTTGTAAAATTGACTTTTAAAATCTCTATATAAAAATTGACTCCTCTCCCAATTCAACCAAATCCTTAGTGACAATGGAAATGCTAAAGTTAGGTTCCGTTTGATGTGGAGAGAGTTGTCAGAGTCGAGTATCATCTCCTAGTAACTTTACCACTTAAACTGGACACCTCCTTAGTTGATATTGCGATTGTGTGAAGTTGTATGTTTGGCTAACTTAGTGAATTAAGTCAGCAAGTAGTTGTGCTTGAGAAGACATTTTCAATACCTTTTTTTTACATTTTTACTAGCATTTGTGCTTTTCATTTTTTATCATATGAAAGAAAAACATTATCCATAGTTTTCAATACCATAATTAAAAGGTTGCTGTGTTCCTTTTTTTTTTTTTCTTTTTTTTCCTTTGCCTTCCTCTGTTTGCTTAACTCTGTTGCTAATTTGAGTTAATACTATATTATGCTGGTTTATGGACTACTGAACTAAGTGGCTCTGGCAGTTGAGTCCTAAAGAATACTAGTATCATTCTCATTTTAAATAAAAAAAATACTAAATTCATAATTACAAACTTATTAATCACAATTATTGGTTGTTATCACGTCAACGAATCATAATTAATATGAATATATCCATATTTTCAACTAATAATGGTTATGTTAATCAACGTGGACACCTTAACTCATTTAAAGATAAATCTTGAGAATTCTGGTATTAAACATTCAACACTCGGATATGTGTATGGACATCTGAATCGCGCCCATTTGTATAAGATGGTTGTAGCAGAGTCTTGATGTTGGCCTCTGCTGCATTTGGGTTGTTTATATGCACAAATCTGTCTTGATTATACTGCCTGATTGACAATGTGAACTTCCAGTTTAGGAGGAGAGGAAATTGAAGAGTAAACACGAAGCATCCCCGGTACGGTTAGGTCCACAACCATGAGTAGTCCGTAAGTGAGCCTGTTTTATCAAAATTGAGAAGATTGTGCAATAAGAAATGTGCCTCCAACCAAAACAGGTAAAAACCAAAGAAGAAATGTCCAAATGAAATTGTGGGTCAAGTAATAGAGTTACAAGACAATTGAGTTAATGGAATGAGTATGAGACTCATAATGTAGAGGTAGAAGTTTGAAGTATAAGTTAATTGAAAATTGGAGGTTTTAAATAGAATTAAGAAATGTAAGTTGGTAATTCTAGAATCTAGACCTATGAAATAGGTCAATACAACAATAATGAATCTAAGTTACTATAATAGAGGTGCCACAGGTCAGGTTCAAGTCAGGTTGAGTCGAACTGAGTTAGAAGAGGGTCAAGGTTGGTCAATCTCACATTAAATTGGCCCTAGACGGACAAGGCTAGGCCTGGGTTGGCTGAAGTTGTGACCTGGCCGCCTTGCCCGATGGTGGGTTGGGGCGTGTCGAGGGAGGTAATGATAAGGAAAGATCAACTTTGACACAACCTTTATCATGGGAGGGTGAGAGGTGTTACGGTGGATTATATTTAGGTCTTCCTGGAGGACACAAAAATTTTTCTGCACGCGCGGACAGGTCGTCTCAAATTAAGCATGAAATTAGGAAAGAAAAATCAAAGATAATGACACTATTAATTAAATGGAGAATCTAAATAATTAAGTGGAGGTTAGAAGATTTCAAAAGCATCCTCAAGTGATATGATAGAAGAAAAACACTCATCCTAGTTCCAATTGATGTGAAATCACAAGCTCTTGCATGTGCATATGCCATTGTAGCATTGAGATTTGAGGCTCAACACATGCCTAAGGTCCATACATGAAAGCTATAGTTTAAGTGGTTTTGGAGGATGTTATGTTACTTTCACTTATTATCCATACATCCTCCTAATTTCCTTTTTTCTTTTAGGGTTCAATATATACCAAACTAATAACATGGTTCATGGACCCATGTTACTTCTAGTTATCTTCTTCTACATATTCTTGTTTAAGACGGATATATACGTCTTAAACATAAAACAAGTCAAATAAGATAAAAGCAGAATGTTTAGATTGATACTAGCAGAAAAATTGTCATATCTATGCAAGAGAGATGTTGTCCGACCGCTTTATTCTTAAAACGGATATGTCCATTCTAAGGAAAACTGATTGAGATCTTCTTCATCTAAACTTATCAATTACAATGACGTCCATGTTACTATGGTTGAAGAAAGGCAAGGGACAATCAGAGAAATTTTGCATGTTATTTGGTATTAAGTTTGATTGGTCAAAATTTCAGATTTTCAGTTGATGGTCTCTTAAAACTGTTAGCCGTATTTGTGAATTGTGATATCTTAGATTTTGTTCTTTTCATATCTTCCAAATTTCTTGTACTTTGTCACATTTGTCAGAAGATATACACTAGCTATAGTATTTCACGTTTTCCCCCCGCAAACAAATCCATACCAATATAGCATTATTGAGTTATTGATCTAAGACCATACTCGATCTCGCAATAATCATATCATCGATTTAAATTTATGTTTTGTGTTTATGTGTTTGATTCAGTTAATTATGTTTTCAATTACGTTACATGCTTTTTCGGCTTTTGCTTATAAGGAGGTGTTCATATCAGTTGTTTATAACTAATGTTCATTTAAATGACTTGAATTCATAACTAATTATACCTAATCAATCTATTTCTCATTTATATTTGCTTTGAATTCATAACTTCTAATCAAGTTATGAAACATTTGGAAACAATGCAACCACAAGTTCCAATCTTAGGCCAACATATGTCATGACTAATAGAGTCATCCATGGCCCTTAAACTTTGGGACACCCCCACCCAATTCATGCATCACCATCTAACATCATCAATGGATAACACTATGCATAAATAAGAGCATCATCTTTTTTCATGCATGGCTAGAATTTATGTTAAAGTCTAGCTTGACATAACATAAGACAACTTGAACAATACTACCCCATGTGAAGGGGAAGCTTTCATATGGTGTGCCCAAATTCCCTCATTGGTTGATATTCCCACATTCACACCCATGATTACGGGGCATGTGTCACGTTCTTTGACGTAACAAATGTCGTTACGAGAGGAGCTTGTAATGCCACATTCAGAAGGATTAAGGAGAGTATATTAGGAAAATGAGAAGATGTCATGGGATAATACCCAGTCTCGATACCACCCTCTCACATACAAATATGCAATTTATAAAGAATTACTAAAATAATGTGGAGAGTGGCGTTAAGATTGAGTACCATCTGATAACGCCCTGTCATTATTACAACCTGCGGCGAACTTTGCGGTTGACACAGTTTATTTGGACTGCGAAATTTCTTATGGTAAGTTGAAGAAATAGACTGATGTTTTAAGAGGGACCCAAGTGGACCATCTTAAGTTTGATTTTAAGGGCTATTGCATGTGCTTTTGTCACGAGGATCTTTGAATTTTTTTAATGTTTATTAGGTAATCATCTTCATTAATATATAATTATGTTGATTTGGTTGATTAATAAAACAAGAACATGTTGATTTGGTAAATCTGTTATGGAGTATCTTGAAGTTGAAAGCTTAATGTCTACATTTTTTTTTTAAGTAAAATTTTATGTCATATAGCTAATAACAACTATTTGAGGTAGTTTGGTTTAGGAAGTCATACACGACTATCAAGCGACATACGTGTATATTGTGAATACGTACTTAGATTTCACAGTAAGTATTTGAGATCTTGTCGAGAACACTAGTGGATGATCTATCCCCAATGATTTCCACGGATAAGATAAGTGCATGTTAAAAAGTGTTGGACCGTTACACACTGACACGCCTACAATCCACGGAGAAAAACATGAGATGATGTTATCATAATTGAAATAAACATATTTTCATGACATATTGACACCCACGATCCACGGAGAAGAACATGAGATGGTGTTACCATATTCGAATTAAAAACATTGTTTTTAAGATTGGAACGATCTAGGGAGAAGAACATAAGATAATGAGATGATAGTTATCATAATCGAAATAAACACATTTTTAAGGTTGGCAATGGGCATAGCAGTTAGAGGTCTCTTTTAACCTTGGAAGGCCATCAACTACAAGCCTAAACTAGAGCCAATTCAAAAGGCTAGCCTATCCTTAAATTCTAAACGTTTGAATTTCTCCTTTTTTTGCATCAGATAGGAAATTTCATTTGTTCAACATGAGAATTTTTGTTGTTATCTTATGCAAGAAATGTACAATGATTCATTCTATATGCTTTATTAAGGGATAAATAGTCCCCACTTCCCATATTCCTAGTACCACTTATTTGATCAAATTACATGATAAATGGTAAAAATGCCCCTAAATCATTCCATTGCACCTTAAGGTAATCTAGATTGGGCCCTAAAATCTATGCATCTTTCTTAAGTGCACCCCTTTTACTTTGGTACAAATTCTCATTAAAGACGGGCACTATCCGTTACAAGCTGAAAACGGATAGTGCCCCTCTCACAATATGCAAGTGACACTATTTATAGAGTGCTCCATTTCTCCCACACTTGCCTTATTGTGAGATGGACATTATCCGTCTTCATTTTATGATGGATAGTGTCCGTCACAAGCAAAACGCTTTATTACTTTGGACCCTTAATCCTTTCTTATATGATCGGAACTTGATTGGCGAAAATTATTTCACATAGTTAGTCAATATTAGTGGAGTACATTTTTGCTACCTGTAAATGAAATAACTGTAAAAAAGAACCGATAATATAGTGATTTTTGTAACCCTTCTCCTAATATCCAAATATCCAATCATGAAACTAATTAGGGACCCAATATTTTGGTAATTTAATTATACAAGTGATTAAAAAAAAAATTGGTTGTCTGATATTGCCATGTGAATCTCCACCTTAATCTCAAGAGCAACAACATCTTTGTAGATTTTGGTAGTCTTTGTTAATCAAAGTGTTGGAAGAAACAAATCTAATGCAAAAGATAAAAGATGAGCATTTAGAGTATCCTTAAGAGAGTGACAAGTAATAATGTAATCTTTAATTTGGTGAGACTCTAAGGTTAACAGATAGATTAACACTAATCTCTTGTTTCATTGGTTCCTTTTCTACTTGAGGTTTTGGTGTGTGTTCTCTCTGCTCTCTGCTCTGCTCTGTTCCAAGTCTTTTCATCTCTGTTTTTGCTCATGCAATGAATACTACAATTTTCTTTTAATATGTCCAATTTTACATTTATACCATTCATTATCTTGTTTTATTTAGCAAAGTTTCTACTTTTCATATTTTCCCTTTTCCCTCAACGGCTAATATTTCTGAATTGTAATTTAAGAGGGCCAACTACAGTTTGCACCATACTGGAGAATACAAATATTGGCGTCATCAATCAAGAGAATATATATTAGCTCTATGCGTTTTGTTTTCATTCCCCCTATCAATATTTGTTTCATTGTTGTAATAGCTACTCCGATCCTTAGAAATTACATCCATGCATAGACGAGAATCATCAAAGTACCATGCTCCACCACAATATTATATATCCTCCGTAAAACCCAAAGATTAACAATGCTATTCATGTACAAGCCGGTTTTGAGTACCGACATATTACTCTTGTACGAGACACCCTTACTTGTTTAGATTTTCAGAAGGACTTGTTTATCCACAATTAAATCAAATTTTAACCCGTATGAATAAATCCGTTGCTAAAAAATGTATTAAAACTGTTTCAAGTTTCTTTTCCGTTGAGGTGCTCTTTGTTAATTAGTGGGCTTTATAAACTAGTAAGGATCATTTGTCCCATTTTTAACTCTCATCTTGTATTACGTTACTTTTCCTTCTAAATCACAATCTATCTATCTATCTATCTATACTAATATACTCCCTCCGTCCCGGTCATTTGTTGTCTTATTCCTTTTTGGGGTGTCTCAATCATTTGTTATCCTTTCTATTTTAAGATTGCATTTTATAAGCAATTTGATCCTTCACTCCAAATTTAGTCCACTTGTCATCTTACAATTGGCCCCCTCATCTTTCCTTGGTCTTTGTGCCAAAACCAAAAGACAACAAATGACCGGGACGGAGGGAGTATAAAACAGAAACTTTTACCACTTTTTTTCCCGCCTACTTACCTCATGGCCCACAATCTACATTTCCTAAAATTAAATAAATCTATACAAATTAATTATACTATATAGTTTAATCGATAGCGTTGTATGATAGACCTGACTAAGAGACTCTAATGTAAATATTGTATAGTTTTGGTTGAAATATAAATTTAGAGAACACCATAATATGCATATTTTTCATAAAATAAACATCTCCCACTTATGTTATTAATTAGTATAAAGATGTTAAATATTTAACATACACAATGTTATACTACAACTAGATACAACTCTACATATGAAACAAGCATTAACAACCAAGGTTATAATAACTTTGGTCATAACATAAACTCTTGATGCGAGGTTATAGTGCCTTGACTATAACTTCACTAAATACCTTTGAGGTTATACTAACTTCACCCATAACCTTGACACAATACTCAAAGTTATACCAGATCCAACCATAACCTTGAGCCACAATCTCAGGGCTTCGTTAGTTCCAGCTATAACATTAACTCGTATCTAATGTTATAGTAGGTTCAGCTATAAACTTGATTAATGTTTCCAAAGTTATGCTTGTTTCAGCCATAACTTGAGTAACAACCCAAAGTTGTATTAACTTCAGCTATAACACTCGAATTGTAATACTACGGTTTTTTGTACCTTTAGTTACTCTATCGAGTAGGACTTACTCTGTCGAGTAAGTTTATGTGTTTTAGAATCAGAGTCYGTCTGTTGGGTACTCGATCGAGTACGCAAGGCAYTCGATCGAGTAAGRGCCACTCGATCGAGTAACTCACTTACTCGATCGAGTAAGTCTGTCTTTCGGGTTTGTTTWGTCGGGTTTTGTTAATAACGCGAGATTAAAATRTAATTACAATCGACGGTTTCCTCATTATCATAATTCATMTTTTTCACAAAACCTTTCAAAAACAAAAGGGAGATCGTTGCTTTGCTTTTCTCGCGTTGTTCGCAAATCCAAGAGCTTGAGTCGTCGGTTTTCGGTGTCCTTTACGTCATCTTGTTCCTTATCTCGAGGGTAAGCCTTACATACTGTTTTTGTGTCTTTTAGTTAATGTTGGTTAAACCCAAATTTGGGGGGTTTTGGAGGAAAATCGGGGGTTTTGGTAGTATTATTTGTAATTGTGATTATGTGCTTGTATAGGAGGAGAATTCGTAGAAGAGCGGTTCTGAACGTGATTGTACTTCGTGGTGATTGCCTTACAGGTAGGGTTTCCCTACTCGGTTGCTGATATAGTATGTTTGGCTTGACTGTGATGTTTGCTATATGTATGGATATGGATGTTTGTTTGTATGTTGTGGTGTGATGGAGGTGTGGTACTGGTGTGTTACGAGGTGCGTCCTCGGCTGAGTGGAGTCACTTGCGGGAGTGGCTTCACGCCCTTGATTCGCCCTCCGTGGAACCCGCCACGGGAGGGGATGTGCACATTAATGAACTTGAGTTTTCGCTCGTTGCGATGAGCGGGGCTTAGGTGGGAACGGCTGCGGTCCCCCACTGGCAGGGTTACACACCTTGGGTGTGTAGTCAGTGATATGGAGTGGAGGTGGAGTTGGTAGAGTTGGTGTGGTGTGGCTTGTGCTGTGTTGCTATGTTTGGTTTGTGCTATCAGTAAATGACCCCGTTTTTGTGTTTGTAATCTGTGATGATCCATGCAGGGATGGTGAGCAGTTGTTGAGCAGGTTGTTACGCATGCGCATGGGATGACTGGGAAATCACCACGAGTCTAGAAGTCTTCCGHTGAGTTCAGTCTTGAAGTCGTTGTTAGACTTTTTGTGTTGTTGTACTTTTGTTTGAGACAGTTTGGTTAGACAGTTGTAATCGGTTAAATTCCTTATTTAAATATGTTTCTTTATTGTCTATTTGATTATCATTGCCTCGGGAAACCGAGATGGTGGCACCTCTATGCCTAAGGTGGCCTTGGTAAGGCACTTTGGAGCATGGGGGTGTTACACGAATCATCATCAAGGTTGTACTAGCTTTTGCTATAACTTTGAATCTTACTCTTGGCCGTTTATCATGCCGCCACTAGGGTTTAATTCGTAAACCCTAATTGCGCTCATGACACCCAAAATAAACATATAAACAACATACGATATATAATTAAAACATTAAAACATATAAAAACATATGAAACATAATTAATCAAGATAATAAGCAGTCTAACAAGTACCGATTATACAAATCAATCATTAAATCATGTAAATCATATCAATTGGCATAAACACAATTAAAAGAGAAACACCTAGTTACCTTTTTAACAATTAATTTTCAAGATCTTTGTCCACAATATAAATATCCTCTCTAGGAGCGGTCTCCACGCCTTCATGAATCCATCCAAACGTGCCAAAGGGAAAACGTTCCCAATTAAAACGCTAACGATAAAATAAAACTATAAAAACTATGCGAAAACATAAAACTTACGACGAGAATAAATAGATCCAAGAAGTAGGATCGATCTTGGCACGAAAGATGATGAAGAGAGAAGGGAACGAAAAGGGCGGCACAAAACCCTAGGCGAGATCTCACGTGGCACCAAGGGAGAGAAAAAGAGAAGAGGAATTAGGTTTAGGGTTTTGAGAATTATGTGGAAAAGAAAAGCAAGGGTTTAGTTTTCCCTCTTATTTGTAAAAGAACTCATGGGTTTATTCCAAACTTAGACCCAAAACTCACTCATCTCCACCAAAAACACGTGAAACCCAATAACAAAGTGGGTTTTCAACAAACTCGAGTTAGAAAAGCCAATTAAATATGAAAAAGGATATTTTCTCGGAAATAAAATACGAAATATGGGAAAATAAATTATATAAATATATTACGGAAATTAGGGGTGTTACAGTAACACTCGGTCGAGTAACGTGTTTTCGGTAGAGTATGTTGGGACTTTCAGTCGAGTGTGTCTGATCTGTGAGCTGTTTTGATTAGAATGATTAGGGGATATAAAATACTCATTTAAGTCATGTTTAACATGTCATAAACATCTTCATAAACCTAAATCAGTTCCTAATCACTCTAATCAATTATCAAGCAAGGAATTGGCTTTTGTTCATCGGTATCTCACCGCGTTTGTGTCGATTGGTTTGTAAGTATTCTTAAACATCTAGGTTACAGTCTTTTGTATTCGTCATAACCCTAGTTGGGTTGATTGGGGGATGTGGTGGTATTGTTATTGGATTATCGTAGTAACAGTGATGTATTGATTATTGCAGGAACAGTTCTAAATCGCCTTTCATTGCTTTTCGGATTTCGCAAATACGGTAAGATTTCCCTACTCAAAATGATTGTATGATTATTGTGAGACGTTTGTAGTATTGTGACTACATGTTTGTATGATTCTATTATTGTGGTTATTACTGTTTGGTTGATGGTGATGGAGGTTGTGGTTGTATATTGTGAGTCATGTCGAGAGATGGTTTTACCTCCTTGTTTTGCCCCTTGTGACTCCCGTCACAAGGAAGATGTGCACATTAATGAGCTTGGGTTCGCTTGTTGCGATGAGCGGGGATTTGATGTCAAGTGAAGCGGTCTGGCATCAGCAGGGGTGAGTTACCTGTTGCGATGGGAACCCGGCTACTCGTTGCGATGAGAGCCGTTGTTGATCATGGAGTTTTGGGATTTATGGAGCATGGTTGAGTTGTGTTATATTGTATAATCATGTGATTGTTGTGATTAATTTTACAATTGTACTGACCTTCATATGTTTTCAAAACTATGGTAAACCATTTGATATTTCCGGCAAATAGGGAGCAGTGAGTGTAGCAGGTGTTGATGTTTGAGCTTGCTTGCGGGTTTGGATGAGACACTGACGATGCATTTGTTTTCGTAGCTTGAGTTGAGTTTTTAGACTTTTGTCCTTTTGGATTTTGAAGTTGTATTTCTTTTGGTTTTGGATCACCAAAAACGTTAAACTTTACCTTAATTTAATAAGTGTTTCTTTATGGTCAATTTGATATGTACTACCTCGGGCAACCGAGATGGTAACGCTCTCATTTGCTAAGGTAGGCATTGGTAAAACACTTTGGTAAATGAGAGCGTTACATAAAATGTAAAAACGGGATAAAGAATGAGCTAAGCCTGTTTTTTTTTTTTAGCAAGAAGGAGCTTTAAATGCAAGGAAATTGACGGAAAACATCATTTTCAGGCAATAAAAAGCAACATTAAATCTGGAAATACTGGACGTAGCTAGGTCCATATCCATAGTGTATAGACAGACCATGCAATACCATAATTATTCCATATATATGATCTTCTTAGATTAACCACGCTTCATATTTCATCATATATGGCATGCTATTATACATTTGCTACGTACCACATGCGTGATTATCATTATTCCTCAATATCATAAATACAAACGGAAACGTAGATACAAATTCTTATTTGAGATAAGTATTATCATATTATTATTGTTACGGGTCGAGTAGTATGAATAAGACAAAGTAGAATGCATAAGAAAAAATAACAATTTATTTTAAAATGTTTTTTTTTTGAATGTTGTACAACAATTTTTTATTTTAATTAAAAAGCATAAACAAAAGTTGCTCACGTAATTTACAACCGGTTATTATCAAGTTATTTAGGAATAACGTTTAGTTTCTAACAATAAACATTCGTATTGGATCATATAAAGTCGAGTCAATTTGGGTTCAGATCAAGTTTAGTTTGAGTGAGTCGAGCTAGATCAATTTTGCCAGATCTAATCTTAAGAGTAAAATGATTTAATACTAGTATACCACCCTATATATAATAGGGTTGGTCAAACATTCAGGCCAACCCGGTCGACCTGCTCCTCGGGTCACTTTTGGTCGGGCCCTCCACTGCCCCCATGCAGCCCGACCGGACCCACCCCTTAACACGGGCCAATTCCGGGTCCCCCGAGCCATGCCCGACCCGCTCAAACTCGGACCCGTTTTAAACCCACCCCTCGAATCACCATTTTCCCGGACCGCATGCAATCCGAGCCGACTCACCCCTATCTCGGGCTGGGTACAAGTCCCCACCCCAGTCCAGTCCACCCATTTAACCTGACCTAATATTAGAGATGGCCATCAGCACGGGCTGATCCGCCCCCGCCTGCCCTGTTTAGGCATCCAACACACATCCCGACCCGACCCGCCTCCCCTCCCTGGCCTGACCCGGGTCATGAATCTCAGGCTCGGCCCGCCTTGGCCCGTCTATTTAGTGAAACAAAATTACACAGACCCGCCAACCCGGTCCGTCCTCAGCCCGCCCATGGGCCTGGCCAGGGTCAAACATTTTTCCAGCCCGACCTCCCCCCGACTGGTTCAGGGCCTGACCAGAGCAGCCCGCCCCGCCCCCTGGCCAGCTCGGCCCAACCCGAGGACACCTGTACCTAATACAGATAGGTGAAGAGGACTAGGACGAGTAAGAGAACATGTATGAAAAACAGAGTAGCAATTACTATGGACCCCCGTAATTAGTCATAAAAATCCCGTAAAACAAGCAAATCAAGGAAACACACAAAATGGACCCACTTGTTAATTTATAGTTTAATCACGCCATTTAACCCGGCTTTTCATCTCTTTATAAATCCCCCCTAATATTTCCCTCCCTTAACCAATTTAACACACACATCCTCCTCCTCAAATACATACAACATACCCTTCTTCTTTTCTCTCTTTTTTTTCCTCACTATTTTACGCTTCAAAATCTTTTTTTTTTTTGGTGAGAGAAAAGAAGAAACAAATCCACAAAATGACAATTTTGCCCCTCTTCTTCTCTCTTGTTCTACTTGCCCCCACTCTTGTTCTTTCAACACCAGCAATTCACCCTGACCCTGAACTTGTTGTTCACCAAGTACATAGGTAGGGTGCATTCCTATGGCTCCACTTCTTCTACATTGTTCTTCTTATTCCGTCTCCTTCATTTGTTTATCTTTTATATTTGTTCTAACTAGTATTGGTCACTATGTTTTTCAATAGGTCCATGCTTTAATTAATTTTGTTGTCAATGTAGGTGAATGCGTCGTGTTTTTCTTCTTTTCGCTACGTTGTTTGAAATTCTCTTCGAATATTTTGAGTAATGTGAAATACGGAGTATGTTTTTTTGTTTTCTCGCTACATTGTTATTTTCGCTACCTAGCCGTTGTACAGATACATCTGGTCAACACACAAAAGAAAAAAAAAATACTATAATATTCATATTTATCTTTTCTTTTGTTTAATTACTTATCTTGTCTATATTATTTTTGATAAACTTGAATTATTCAAAACTCTATCTTATGAGTTATAAACTACCATTGGGTTAGGACTCTAACTCTCTAGATTTACATCTTAATTTTCGTATATTTTGAGTGACTCTACTAAATTGTAGTGCACACAAAAATTTGATAATGCGACAATGTGCGATTAATTTTAAATGTGTTTTATTTAAAATTAGAATGACGAAAAAAAATATATTTAAATGTGTTAACAGCATATTCATAAGTCATAAGGCGGGTTTACATACTATGACTAGAAATGACTTACAATTTCGGTCTTGTCAAAATGCAGGGCAATCAACGAGTCGATAGCTAGGAGGAACTTGGGCTACCTCTCCTGTGGGAGCGGAAACCCAATCGACGATTGCTGGAGGTGTGACCCGGATTGGGAGAACAACCGCCAAAGGCTAGCTGATTGCGCAATTGGGTTCGGCAAAAATGCTATAGGAGGAAAGAACGGGCGTATCTACGTGGTCACAGACTCCGGCAATGATGACCCCGTGACACCAAGACCCGGGACACTAAGACACGCCGTAATCCAAGACGAGCCACTATGGATCATATTCGAACGAGACATGAATATCAAACTAAAGGAAGAATTAATCATGAACTCGTTCAAAACAATCGACGGACGTGGCGCAAGTGTACACATTTCGGGCGGTCCATGTATAACAATACAATACGTGACCAACATTATAATCCACGGTATTAACGTACATGACTGTAAACCCGGAGGTAACGCTATGGTACGTAGCTCCCCAAGGCATTTCGGGTGGAGGACGATATCGGACGGAGACGGCGTGTCGCTATTTGGAGCTAGCCACGTATGGGTAGACCATGTCTCATTATCAAATTGTGCTGATGGATTAATTGATGCTATAATGGGGTCCACTGCGATCACAATTTCTAACAATTATATGACGCACCATGATAAAGTCATGTTGTTAGGCCATAGTGATTCCTACTCCCCGGACAAGAACATGCAAGCTACTATTGCCTTTAACCATTTTGGTGAAGGCCTTGTTCAAAGGATGCCAAGGTATTATACTTCCCATTTTCTAAATTTGTATTCATTTACTATTACCTTTTTATCACATCAACCGTCATTGATCAATCATAGGCGATTGACACCCACGGTTTCAACATAATATTGACACAATGTTCATCATGGGTCATTCAAAAACAGTTTCTAACAAACCGTCAGGCAGCTGATTTTGATGGTTAACTTTATACAATTTTCATCTTGGTCAGAAACAGCCTCTTTGTGCCACTAATACAGGCAGGCAGCAGGGATAATGTTGCGTATATCCTAGCCCTTTACCCCACAATTTGCCCAAGCCCTTAAGAAACCGGGATAATGTCATTGTTTTACTACTTTATTAGGCTTGTCTATTGGGGAGAAAATAGGATGAATATATATTTACAATTTTCTTGTGGTAATTTATTATGCTTGTCTATGCAATATTAATGTCAAAAAAGTGAGACTAATTAAAGATGATTGTGATTATACAATATTGCAGATGTAGACATGGATACTTCCATGTGGTAAACAATGACTATACTCATTGGGAAATGTATGCTATTGGTGGAAGTGCTTCCCCAACTATCAACAGCCAAGGCAACCGATTTTTGGCCCCTAATGACAGATTCAAAAAAGAGGTACTTTTGAATTTAATCATTGGCCGAATTTTACGTCTGTAAATCGTTATGACGATTTTAGTCCAGACTTAACTTTGTTCAAATTGTGATGGGATAAAGAGAAATAAACCATAATATTAATTACTAGAACACATGGATAAGGCTGTTTACATCACCCCGTTCGTGGATGAGGAGAGTCCTAAGCATCGCCAATATATATCATTTCTTGTACTAGGACAAGTCCATCTACCATGTGCTACAATTAATCACATGACTAAATTAGGACAATGACCACAACAACCACTTTGAAAACAACATTTCCCTAAACATTAGTTTACATTTTTATGTTTTCAGGTTACAAAACATGAGGATGCACCAGAAAGTGAATGGAAAAACTGGAATTGGAGATCAGAAGGTGATCTATTACTTAACGGCGCATTCTTTACGCCATCAGGGGCAGGGGCCTCGTCAAGTTACGCAAGGGCCTCGAGTTTGGGTGCCAGACCGTCGACCTTAGTCGGTACACTCACTGCTGGTGCTGGTTCACTAATCTGCAGGAAGGGCTCTGCCTGCTGATCATTTGCCATTACTATTACTATAGTTTTAACAGCGGTTAATTATATTAATTCAACTCAATTTGGGTTTAATTAGCCGTTAATTAATAGGAATTTAAGTAAAGAGAGAGGGATTAATTATAACGTAAGGGTAGAAGCAAGATAAGTTGTTTTTTTTTTTTTTCGTCCCCTCTCCCCTTTGTTTTTTCGTTTGTATTTTGTCTTTTTATTTTTTCCGTCGGGTTGACCCTTGGATTTATAACCTCGGCCTGTTACTCTAAACCGACCAATATCATGTAAGGTTAGAGTATACAAGTGCAGATGTGTTACTATAGCTAAATAGTTAATGATATATACGAGTACTACTTTTATTTCTAGATTTTCAGTGTTGTAATTTTAATTTTTTCTCTTATTCAGTCTCTTAGTTTATCGGCCTTGCTTGAAGTCGATTGGAAAGAATTAAAAATAACTAGTGTATGTGTAAAACAAACACAGTTTTTGTTTGGTCAGTGTAGAACAAACACTTTGTGCAATAGTTGGGTCAAGGCTCAAAGTCAAGAGTATAGAGCAATTAACGCCTGAAAAAGTGAAGAATATAGTTGAAGATGGAGAGTAGAAGAATAAATTACTTGTAGAAATATGAACCACTCAATTAGGACCAAATATTCTGGAGGGAGTAGTTATGAATTACAGTATGATACAAGAAAGATGATCAATTCCATTAACGACCAAGAGTAATGGTATAAAACTTGTTAGGCATTTAGCCATTTAAATTTGTGTCTTAATTGTCTTCAATACTAGATATTAGCTAATTCAACTGTCATGATATTTGGTCTAAATGACCGAGTTAAATCCCGTTAGTAATGAATTTACCATTGTAATTCCCTTTAAGAAAAAAGGTCTTCAATTAGTCTTGAATAGGACTATAATGTGTTTTTCAAAGTTACTTAAATGATAATCTTGTTGATAAATGAAGTGATATAAATCCTTTCAACAATTGGGATTTGTACATAATTTTTATGTAAGACTTTTTTCCTTACATTGATTCTTATGTCACATATCTTGTTTTGTGAACTTGTTATACTTGTCAAGCAAGTTGCCAACAAGAAATTATAGTAGTTGCCTTCCTACCTTTGTTTTCTTTTGGCATCTTATCCCAATTACATGAGTAATGTACCTTGCAAAAATCTTCAACTAAAGGTACACATATATTATTAATTAATTTAAATCCATCAAAATTACAACTAAAGAGTTTAAATAGAGTAATGCAGGAATATATTTTTGTTCGGAGAGATCTAACCATACTAAATTTCTAAATGGAGTATATATTTTAGTGTATAAATTATTGTATGTTTCTCTACCTTCACTCAAAAGCCGAGTGTTAGGAATTTATGCACTAGGTCAATGGTTAAGTTCATACAGTCTTTGACCTCCTCTTTATCCTTTAACTCGGAATATTGTTTGAGAAATTACTTTCAATTTAATATGATAAAAACAAATCTAAAACCTGACCTAAACACATATTTACATCAACCATAAAATCAAAATCATCCATCAATTAAACATAATCATAACTCATAAGTGATGCATTTGATACATTAGTCCACGAGAAATTATTAGAACCCACTCCTACTAATCATCCCCATTCATGAAAATTACCAATTATGTAAAATCAATGTAACCTTGTTGAACAAAAAAGTGCATAATATAAAACTAAAAGAATTGCAAAAATAGGTGTAAGAGTAAGACAAAAGAAAGAAGTTGGCACATGGACTCTTCTTTTGATAAGACTGTTATTTCCAACTAACATACCGAAACGAGTACACAAGTAGTCTAGTATACTACACTTAAAACCATAACTTTGACTACGTCGTCAACAATCAAGTAAATCAAGTAATCAACCCACCTCTACCTCTGCTTTTATATTGATCCTAGTGCATTTAAAATTCAAAGTTGAAAGACAAAAGATAATTTACCACAAGTTTGAATTTTGGTTTAAAGCTTAGTAAAAAGAGGTCTCACGCTCACTTGCTTCCAAGAAGACCACCTTTGTGTCTTTGGACTTGATTTGCTATTTTACTTTGTGCTCGTTTGGTTCATACAGACATTGAATTTCCGTGTTAATTTGTGATTTACAGGATTCCAACTCCATTATACAATTTACATGAAATAATAAAAATATGTTTGGTTGTCTTAAAAGAGTTTGTTTTTCCCATGAATTGAACTCTCATGTCTTGTTTGGTTACACTATTTCATTTCGCATAATTTTGGTTGATAAATACAAATATACCCTTATTTAATAGTATAAATAACACCAACTCTTTTTTTTTTTTCTAGGGGCAAATGAGTGAATTTGAAGTAGAATAGATGGAGAAATTTTCCATTATCTAGAGGGGGTTGGTAATCAAACTTATACACATCTTGGAAGAGTTAAAAATTCCTCTATTTTGCAATATTTGGGACAACCAAATAAGTTGCAAAAAACTCAATTCATGGAAATTTAGAAATCCCATGAATTGGATGAGTAATCAAACAAACACTTAGTCTTGCTAAAAAAAAATTTGCATTGCTTCTTTTGTAGTGCTGGTGTTGAGTGTTGACCATGTTGTATGATAGCTATTGTTTTGAGATGTCAATTTACCCCGTAACTCATGGAACATGGCCAACATCAAACAATCAACAAACAATCAAACTACTCTACTCACATAGAACGGGTTTTTATTTTCAAAAAATTCACACTATATTGTTAAGGTTTGACATTCCCACAAAATATTCAACCTTTTTTATCCGGAAAATATTAAGAGGTCATTACTCATGTTCATAGGTTCAGAATATGACAATTTTTTTTTAAAATCGATCAACTTTCCGAGAACTACGATTTACGATTTGAATAAAACTAAATTATCGTAGTTGGATTCCGTGTCTACCAAATTTTTGTATGTTAAAGTATTTTCACCGAAAAACTCTGAGTGACAATATCTCTTGGTCACGTGTTCCAAACTCTATAAATCTTTTTTTTTTCTAATCGTTGTACTCAGAATGATGATCAATTTGAAAAAAAAATCGTCACTTTTTAAACTCGTAAACACAATTACGGACTCTTGAAGTTTGCCGGTTCAAAAAATTGGGTATTCTTGCAAAATGTCAAATCTCAGGGTACTGTATGAATTTTCCATTTTATTTTTATAAGATCATTTTAAGATAGGACAAGTTTAATAAAAGGTGAACGTAATTACGTAAATATAAATATTATCCCCGTTTCAGTTATTTAATTACCTTTCTATTCATGTAAAATCTTATTCTACTTGCATATTCTACTTTAAATAGGGGAAGTACTTGCATATTCTACTTTAAATCTTATTGTAACGTGATACTTTATTAGAGCAACTCCAATGATTTGTTTTAGGGACTTGTTTGCAGTATTTGTAAGATAGCAAGTAAGTAGCTTGTCATTGAAGTATGAAATAATGGGTTTAGCTTATGAGCATTGTAGCTCTACCAAGCATGTAGCTTGGATTAAAAAAAATAAAAAGTAAAGTTTTTTATTGGAGGAAAATTTTAATGTGAGACTCTGATGTGAAAAAAGTTTAATACCGCAAGTGCACGGTGTTTTTGTAGCACTTTGAGGGTCGAATCACGGGGAGCGCAATGCACTACTAGTAGATTT
>VHZZ01000132.1:308473-326223 GCA_009801015.1 Silene noctiflora
TTTGATGAAGATGATGAAGCTGATGCAAGGTGAAGGGAGGAAACGTGTTTAAGGCTAAGAGGAAAGGACAAGGTCAAGGTCAACGTTGACCTTGGTTTTTATCCTTAAATTGTTTTGTTTCCGATTCTCGCAATCCCGCCTCACCTATATTATTAAATTAATTAAATTAAATTAACAACAATAATAATAATAATAATCCGACTAACTACTAACTATAATAAATCCGACTAATTATTATAAATTAATAAACGTAATGAGCTTTTATACAATTAAGCACGCAAAATCGAGTTGGAATACGGAATAAATGCGGGGTAAAATGCGGCTAAAATGCTACTTATCAGATTCATAAAGTTATTAGAAAGTGTTGTAGTCAACCATTGAAGCGATACGTAACTGAAGAACAAATTAGCCTAAAAAACTGACTTGACAAACTAAGCTACTCTATCTTCTGGTTGTCCTTTGGAAATGCTCTAATATGAGACCAACTATTTTAAACATATTGCTCAAAATTACAAAATATTATTGTCAAAGCAAAATTAGAAGTTTAGACATATGAGTAGGTTTTTTTAGCTATGCTACTCCGACCATTCATGTTATCACGTAGTCGTCGTGTTGCATAATGTCTGAACGACACGACACTTCTCATACACTCCAACACGTGTAGGACATGACACCATCTCGAGGAGTCGAAGTAACATGGGCTTTTAAGTCTTTTTTTCTTTTTGTCATTTGGCTGCTTTGAAGGTTATATTCACATGTTTTCGATCATTTGTTATCTATTCATTTTGGCACAAAATAAAACCAAAGAAATGACAAAATGAATAAAGAAATAATAATAAATTAAAGGTTTCTCTCACATGTCTACTTGTCCACTTGTGCAAACCCTATTAAAAATAAAAATAAATAACAAGTGAGTGACACAACCAAAATGAAAATAGATAACAATTAATCGGGACGGAGAGGATATATTATTTTGTATAACATAGGAGTAGTTTGAAAGTGAGGAGGCAAATGAGAAACCGTTAAAAAAGTTTGTCACCAACATTGAGGTATTCATGATTAATGGAAATCGAGTGTTGGGTTAAGTTAGGTCGGATTATATCGGGTCAGTCTTTCCTTTTGGATCGACTCGGGGTTTAGGTCGGGTTATTTCGAGTCATGTCGGGTTTGGGCTAGGTGGGTCCAGTTACTATATCACGTTACTTTAGTTTGTAACCATTATTTAGTTTAGCTATTTCATTATTAAATCAAAATGTATCAATTTAAACACGAAATCACTTTCATTTTTGATCAATATTAAGCTTAATAATTGTTGGGTAATCAATTTAATCGGATCAATATCGGGTTCGGGTAATTGATCCTCAGGTCGTGTCGAATTACGGGTCCTCATTGTGTAAGGTCGAGTCTATTTCAGTTTAGATTATTATAGGATTCTATCTGGTCGGATTTGCTCGGGTCACTCAGGTCGGGTCATAACATGCCAGCTCTAGCAATAGCGCCTCAACGTGGATTGAACCTAAGGGCACTAGTAATAGGAGGTTTGTCAAGGGTTTGTAAGATGACATGTCCTCTATTTTTTAGGTTTGTCTACAAACCCCCTATTGTTAGAGATAGGTGTTGAAGTTTGTAGTTAAGAAGGGTTACTATGTAGTATACCGGTTTGTGGAGAGAGGTAAGAGAGAGGGTGAGTCCCTTGTATAAACCTTAAAAAAGCTTGTTTATTGTTGGTAAGAGGTTTATTGTAAAAAGGTTTGTGTTTTTAATGATTTGACATTTGACAAACTTCAAAATGGGTTCATCTAGTGTGGATGCCCTAAGTTAATCACAAATCTTTGTCAAGTTAACCCAGTAGACTGAATTCCAGCCTCCATAAGTCCATTGGACCCATTTAACATATATGCCCAAAAAATTGACATATAATAGCCACAAAACGATTAAGCCCAAAAGTTGATATATAATTACCATAAAACTCGATCGGTCCATTGGACCTTCTTAGAACGATTTTTCCAAAACGTTTGTAAGTGGTTCAATAATAATCTCTATAAAACTCAAGAGACAATTTCAGCTCATATGAGTCGGGTCGGATTAGTTCAGCTCATATGAGAGGTGAAAACAAAGTAGACCCCTAAAACGAATCAGTCAGGTCGGATTAGTTCGGGCTAGGTCTAAGTTTTTACAAATTTGGATCGGATTGGGTTGGTTTGGGCTCGTTTCATTTTCGGGCATGTTATTATCAAGTTATTTAGGAAAAATGGTCAATTCAATAATATACATTCGGGCCTTGTTATATTAGGCTAGATAAATTCGAGTTACAAATTAGTTCGAGTTGGTTTATTTGGCTGGAATCGTTCAGGCCGGGTCTACTTTGCCAGGCATAAACAAGTCATGTTTCGTGTATGATGGATAATAGGTTTCAGGTTTAAATTTGCCTCTTCCTAAATTGTAGGTCCTTGTATCTCATTTGACATCAGAAAATATTTTGATTTTTAGTTGGGGAAGTAGACATTGAGTAGTGGCCTTTACTAGACAACTTACCATTATGTTTAGTGCAACTGAATTTGGCAAATGGGTCATTCTAGTCAGCCCACTTCCGGCCCGATCATTCGTTATGTACAATGATAATAATGTCACTCACCGGTACATTATTCACCCTCCGTCTCAATCATTTGTATAGTTTTTAATAATTAAAAAATACTAAAAAGAAAAATTAATGATCGGACAACGGGAATAAGACCAAACCTTGTCCACTACGTGTTGAGCTGTGTGACAGTTTTAAGGAAACTAAATTCTTGTAGGAAACTAAATTACTTTCCAAATCTAAGTAGCAGTCGCCCAAATCAAGTCGGTTTACCACTCTTTATAAATACAATCATCATACACGGTACACCATAACTTTATTTACTCCATACTAACTCACAATTACTCTTCTGCAAAATTAATAATCTTCATAACGGTAAAAAAAAAGAAGCCCTAATTCCTCAAAACCCTAATTCCTCTCAAATTTGAATCAAAATCATTAAAAAAAGCTTAAAATTCAATGGAAGTTGAAGGAATAATTCAAGAAATCTCAAACCATCCATCAGAAATCATCCCTACAATCCAAAACGTGGTCTCGACAGTTAACTTGGGCTGCAAGTTAGACCTGACAGCAATCGCACTCCATGCACGTAACGCAGAATACAACCAGAAGCGATTTTCGGCGGTGATAATGCGAATAAGGGAGCCAAGAACAACTGCATTAATCTTTGCATCAGGGAAAGTGGTATGCACGGGTGCGAAAAGCGAGTCTGAATCAAAACTAGCTGCTCGTAAGTTTGCTCGAATTGTTCAAAAGTTGGGATTTCCAGTGGAATTTATGGATTTCAAGATTCAGAATATAGTGGGTTCTTGTGACGTGAAATTCCCAATCAAGTTGGAATTGCTTAAAGAATATCACCGTTGTTTTGCGAAATATGAGCCGGAATTGTTTCCAGGGATGATTTTTCGAATGGTGGAGCCCAAGATTGTGTTGCTTATATTCGTTTCTGGGAAGGTTGTGCTTACTGGTGCTCAACATAGAGAACAGATTTATGCTGGCTTTCGGAATATTTTTCCGTTGTTGAATGAATACAAGAAGAAAAAATTGAGTTAATTTTAGGCAACTAATTTCTAGTTTTTGTACGTGTATAAGGAAGAACAATCATTCCAGAAATGACTCGTTGATGATTGCCGAGTAATTAATATTGTTATTCTACTTATTGATTTTTTTTTTTTTTAGGAGTATGTATGTATTCATTGTCTTGACAAATTGGTAATTCAATTGCTTGCTTTTGAGTAGATATTGTCCAATTTCGGATTTGTTATAATTCAGTAGACTGAATTGCAAGTCTCCATCAGTCAATTGAAATTTAAGCCCAAGCGTTGAGACAGTCCATTGGACCTGGTAGAACGCTTTTTCACACAGTTTGTAGCTGAATAATAAGTTATTTCGAATTTGTTATAATTCAGGTCAGCCGCTCATGTAATTTCAGGTTGGGTCATTTTTGGGAATGTTATTATCAAGTTATTTAGAAATAATAATCATTGTGTAAAAAAAATATTTAGGTCGGATTAATTGATTCGAATCAAATAGTACGAGATATGGTAAGCTCAGGTCGGATTATTCCGACTGGATCATTCAATTCGAACATAGTCAATTAGGTCGAGTCTTATCGATTGATATAAGTGCTCAAACATGTCAACCGTTATTACCTTTGTTTAAACAACTTTTCAAAACAAGTGGTACATTATCAACTTCATAAATTTGAGAGGGAAAGCTTATCTTGTGATATTTTTATGCAATCCATCATATTCATTTCACACAATAAACTGTGGGGTTTGATCAAAGAATTAAAGATGGCTAGTTCTAATCTGGGTTTATCTTCATTTTTTCTGATTTTTGTGACATCATTGGTAATATTTCTATTTATAATTTGAGCTGCTTTCTTTGATTCATTTCTGATTTTATTTGTTGGGTATGTGCATTTTTTGGTTAAATCACTTTCTGACAGTAATAATAAGTTGCAGTATCTTACCTAGTCCATATTTTGATTTTGATGGTGTAAAATGGAATCCTCAGACTTGTTAGTTCTGAACTTCTGATTTAGATGTGTTAATACCGAAGAATCGAAGATGTCTTAGGTTAGTGAGTGGTTAAAGCGGAGGTATTGTTGATAAGTCGCAAATATGAAGCCCCTCTCCCTAGATTGTAATGCCCTTTTGGGATTGTGACTCATTTGACACCGAAAAATAGCTAAAGATGTATTGATAAAGTTACCAACTCTGTGTTTTGATGTAGCCTTCTTGTTAGATACGGTGAAAGCATGGAATGATTTATTTGGATGATTGGACGGATTATTTCTTACGAATAAATTAGCGTCATGAGTACCGCCACCCAATAGTTTTATCAGCTACTTTAGCTGAAAACAAACTAAATACCAAGTATCATATATGTCTGATTTTTGCTTGGGAAGTGAAGATTGAGTAGTGGCCTTTTCTAGATAACTTACCATTTTATGTTTACTACAACTGGATTCGGCAAATGCATCGTTGTGGTTGGTCCAATTCAGGTTGGGTCATTCATATATGTTATGCACTTCGGGTCTGGTCGAGATAGATTGGATTAGTCTGGGTTTCGATCTACTTCGTGTGTGTGATTGTCAGGTTATTGTGAGTATTTTAGTTATAGGTTAGTTCGAGCATGGTCATTTTAGGTTGAGTATTTAGAGTCTAATTAAGATCATTGCTGGTTGTGTTTATTAAGTTTTCCTTAGACATACTTGTAATTGGAAAATTAGTTGTTTTGGGTTAATTCGGGTCGTTCTATTGTTGGGTGGTTTCAGCGAAGGTCATTATGGATTGGTTCAATTTTGGATCCAATAAAGTTCGGACTAGCTACTTATTGGATTGGGTCAATTTGGATTTTGAGTCATTCTCGGGGTTATTCTGTTAGAAAAGTTTCATTGAGATCGTAGGTTAGGTAAATTGAGCCAGGTAACTTTTGCAAGATCTTCCTAAAAGTTGCAATCTATACTCTGTAGTTCATTAGTTCAATACTTCAATGTGAGCAATAGTTAATTCTAATTCAGATTTCAGTTTCCGGTTACCTGTATGGACTGTAACCACTTGAAATCTATAGAATGTATGACTAATTTTTCATTTGTCACGATAGGTTCTTGTGGCAGAATCATCGTCTGAGCTCAAGCTGAACTCGAATCTTTTTCAGGTATCTTTCTTGTTATACTGCTTGAAGAACAAATGAATTCGCATTCTTTGTTGATCAACATTTCATCTTTAAAACTATTTGGTTGTACCTCAGGATTCTATTATTAATACAATCAATGGAAATCCTGATGCTGGATGGAAGGCTGGCGTAAATCATAGATTCTCCAACTATACAGTAAGTCTGAATTCCTGGCTGATCAATGAACGGAAACTACTCCTCAAAGCGAGAGGGAAAAAATTCCGGTAGTAAGTTATCCAAGGTCCTTGAACCTGCCTAAAGAGTTTGATGCTAGAAAAGCCTGGCCCCAATGTAGTACTATTAGCAATATACTTGACCAAGGTCACTGTGGTTCTTGCTGGGCATTTGGTGCTGTCGAGTCCTTGTCGGATCGCTTTTGTGTTCATTTCAATGCAAGTATTACTCTATCGGTCAACGATCTTCTAGCCTGTTGCGGATTCTTGTGTGGAAGTGGATGTGATGGCAGGAGCCCCATCTCTGCCTGGCGCTACCTTGTTCAAAGTGGTGTAGTCACAGAGGAGTGCGATCCTTACTTCGACACCATTGGTTGCTCCCATCCTGGCTGTGCCCCTAGTTATCCTACTCCAAAGTGTGCAAGAAAATGTGCAGACGGTAACCAAATATGGGAACAAACGAACATTTTGCCCAAAATTCTTATAGAATCAAGTCTGACCCGAATGATATCATGGCAGAAGTCTACCAGAATGGACCGGTTGAGGTCGATTTTGAGGTTTATGAGGTAAAATCTCAACTTTTGAACACTAATTGGCTATTCACTTAGATGTGTTTCTAATCTTTGAACCGAGGTGTTCTAACTGTAATGAAGTTAGTTCGTGAAATCGGTTAAGAATTTTTTTTAACCCGTTTAAGGATAGACAGAACTCAACAGACTCAGTTCGTTTCTCGAAGGAAATAGAACATCAAACCATGCAACATTTCAAGCTTGTTTTTTCTTATATGACATAGTTGCTTGTTGGTTCTAATGCGCGTGATATACAGGATTTCGCACATTACAGGTCAGGAGTTTACAAACATATCACAGGTGACTACTTGGGAGGACACGCTGTGAAGCTGATCGGATGGGGAACATCTGCCAATGACGAGGATTATTGGGTATGCTGTTTTTAGCTTGAGAGGCCGACATTTGTTTTTATAACTACTTTAATATAGGGCAAAAATCCAAGGGACAATCAAAGAAACTAAAGCCCTAATAATCACAACGATCTCACACCACCGTTGAGGCGTTTTTGACAAAACCTTGCCAACATGATGTTTCGTCATGCTAATCCTTTCTACCTGGATGACAACTTCATCAACCTTGCCAACATACACCCTGCGACAGAATTTTCATTATAGGTCATTTGGAAACCGCATCTTTGTGTTACTACACACTGTTGCATCATAGGCTCATAGCCTTGCCTGCCATTTGTGGATTCCCTGACGCACTAGGATAATGATTTCATTATTGTACTTATGTCTTTGCTTATTTGGTTTCTATTTGCTCCACAGCTTCTTGCAAATCAGTGGAACAGAAGCTGGGGTGATGTAAGTTTATTGCCACCTCTTCTCCCTATATATAATGTTGACATAATATGGAGTAAATAATGTTGTAATGTCCTATAACAGGACGGATACTTCCTGATTAAAAGAGGAACAAATGAATGTGGCATTGAAGACGGTGTGGTGGCAGGATTACCACCGCGTCTAAAACTTGTGAAGGAGGTCGGCGACTCTGGTTTTACTCAGGATCAATTCATATAAGAATTTGTCATTATTTATTGGCTGGTTTGAGCCTTTGAGGAACAGGTTTCCACCGCTCCACCAGCCCCCATTGGAACTGTAAATTTAATATTTGATGGCTCGTGTTTTATTTACAGTCATGGATATTGATAAATAGAAAAAAACACTTGTACCATTCAGTGACGCTAATATCAGTACCACCATACTCGCATAGTCGCATGTAATATAATATCATTATACAGTTTCAGATGTTTCCGATGTATGTTATTTTGTCGCCAATGTCTTATGCCCCAAACAGTTTGCCTGTTAATCACAATTTCTATGATTAATAAAATGACTGATTTTGTTTATTTTTATTTTTTAATTTTCGGGTAATGTTGACATATTATAGACTTGGTGAGACAGACGGGTTCGCGGATAGATGACTTCCTGGCACGTTTTATGCAGATTATTGACTTGTAAAAACTGGCACTATTAATTTACATCATCAATAGGCTGACAGTTTGCAATGCTGCATCAAGGGCTACATCCACTCTGTTTATACTTCGAAGATTACTGCCACTGCATACCCCATTTGAAGCAATAGCGAAAGCGTTTATGATGCAACGACTGAGATAATACTCATTGTCTAGCAAGCAAGTGCAATGTTTGACAATTTGAGGAAAAAATGTTTAGTGAACTCAAGGACCAACTAGTCTCGTTAAACACAATAATCACATTAAAAGCCACACCCTTGAATTCGAAATGCAGAGTTTTCCTTCAAATGACGGAAAATTGTACTGTAAAATACATGTTAGAGCTTCGACGTGAACTGGAAGCTCCATGGAGAATACTAAAGGAACATCCCAAATCTCTAATTTTAACTTCCACGGCCATAAGTCACAGTATTGAATGATCGATCTGTCCGCCTTTCTTTACCTTGGTCTCTCGTTCTGTCTGTATCTTTTCTGTCCCCTTTTCCTTGACAAAAGAATTACTATTTCCGCTCCCTTTACAATGGTATGACAATATTCAGCTTGCCCGTACTCTATCCACCCAATCCAAACTACGCCGACCCTTATCAAACTGTACGTCTATACTTTTGCGGGGTCGCTCCTGAAATTCTACACTTCTCCGAGACCTATCCAGTTGTTCAAAAGGAATAGTCAATTTATCAAGCTTATTGATAGTGCTGGCCTTGTATTCATTTATTCTCAGTCTTTCTGGTATGTCAGTGCTTTTCCTTGGTTTTTCCTTCTGGTCAGTACTTTTCCTTGGTTTTTCCTTCTGATCAATGCTTTTTCTTGGAGCATCAGAAATATAAGTGCTCTTAATATCGGTGCTTTTCCGTGAATTTTCTGGCCTATCAATACTTCTTCTCAAGAAGTGCCTTTGTGAGGGTGGTTTCTCCACTGCAGTTATAAATTTCTTAAGATGTTTGACATAATCGGGATAGAGCTCCAGATCACAATGATTTCCTCCTTTGAGCCATAAGGGTTCATATTTTTCTTGGGATAATTCCCACAGTGTTTTACCATGAGAGAAATCGACAACATCATCATCCGTGCCCTACAACAGAATGAACATACAGGGTCAACGAATGCCAACTTAGACCAACAACGTTACCTCAGTGTCTCAAAAGTTATACTTCAGTGCTAAAATGCTATGGTACCTATCAAAGTAATTTCATGTAGTTGTCTGCTCCAACATACTGTGATATTTCGGTATGAAAAAAAACAGCCATCGGCTTCAGACTGTTCAGAATTTCAGTTTAATGTTGTCCAATATACGGAGTAGAAGTCAGCGGAAAAATAGTGGTACTTACATGGATTACCAGAACTGGACACTTCACCAGTGGAATTTTATCAATGTTCTGCAAAAGAAATTCACACAATCATGCTTATCCGGCAGCAGTTCCTTGCAACAGCTAACTCTTAAAATGGGTAACAACAAAAAATGGCAATTTACCTTGTATATATCGAACCAATATGTGCGTTTAACAGGATACATGACTCTTAAGCCTGACAATATAGGACTATGCAAAATAACAGCCCTTAAGTTAGGCAAGCGAGAAGCAAGGTCCAAGGTGGGGCCACTACCGACAGATTGACCATACAAAATGATGTCTTCCTGCTTTGCACCATAACTCTCTTCAAGACACTTATATGCAGCTTCTATATCTGCGTATGTGTTATTTTCAGTGGCCTGAAAACAAAATCATTAACGTCAAGCGAGTGGCAGCTCATTTACATAGTATCTTTTCAAAACTCGAAGGAACTAACCAAAACTTAAGCTGCCTTACCTTCCCAGTTGACTGCCCATATCCGGAGTAATCATACCTGTCAAAGTGCAATTTGTTAAATTTTTTGTAGCAGCATGGCAGCATATTTCGGTGCAATTATATCTATTAGAGATTGAAATTGGCAATGATCTTGAAAACAAAGTCACCTCAAGTTTATCAAGGGATTTACTACATCTAGTCATTCTAAAAAAATTAACCGGAGGTTTCTCTCAGCCCCTTATTTCCATAATCCATAAAAGAAATTGTAGCTTAATCAATAGATGGCGAATCACAAATGAAGAGAAAGAGACATTGCAGGTAGATACACAGGTTTAAACAAACTTTCATTTTCTTGCCATATTATCCCATAGGCAAAAGTGAACTCAACGCGTTGTTTCCTTTGTTTTCCTTAGATCAACTCCTACCAAGAAATACCACATGATGCTTCGTATAAATGCATTAATTTGCGCAATTTAAATAAGTTGAACAGAATAGTAGAACTCCTACATTGTCCAGTAGCTTAAGGATTTCATGATGCTACTTATTCTCAGCTCTTCAATAAGTACTACAGGTCCTAGCAAAATAATAAGCTTGCCACTTGCCAGAACAATAGCAGGGTCGCGATTAAAAAGAAGGCTGATGATTTCAAATGTAATTTTGTTGAGCAGACATGATCGATTGATATAAACTTCGCATTCTCTAGACAAACGGTTGAAGTTACATTCCCAATTTTTCAGCTAATCCTCAACACATAACAAAAATCCAGTCAATGATCCAAATACGGAGTATTATCTAACAACATTTAGCAATTCCAGTGAATGTTCAACAGATCGACAAAATCCTATTTCAATATCATGTGCCTACTTCTTACCCATCAGAACACAAGCACAACCCATCAACAATTTACAAAAAGACTTTGATATCTCATCTATTCATCCTGAAAATTCCCACTCTTCTAATCTAAATGGAATAATTCAGAAATCAGTAGCAATTAACTATTATGCAAGAAACTCAAAATGGACGAACAACCCATCAAATCATCACAAAAATCCGCGCACAAAAATATCAAGATATCTAATTTAAGTCGAAAATCTCAACAAATCAACAATCACCCTTTTTTACTGAAGCATCAAAGATAAATCCAGAAACTCAAAGTGCACAAAAACCAATCCAAACAATAAAATTCAACGTCTAAAATACAAACAAGAGCAATCCTTAGACTTTCTTTTTCGAGTCTTCTCTCCCGCAGACAGACGACAAATGCAAGTGACAACCATATACTGTATTATTTTATCAGTTTTGTTATACGAGAAGATCAGAGAAAACCCGAAAGAGACTGTCCACAACATTGCCTCCCCAAAAAGTTGACAACTTTAAATGATAACAAAATCAATCAACAACATTAGCTCTGTGACTCAATGGCTCCTGCAAATTGGGAGGTACGGGGATAACAAAATCAACCCAATAACAAAAAACATCAATCTATCAAATCAACTACTCCCTCTGTCTGGATCATTTACGCAAACTTTTATCAAAAAACCTCTTACAAAGAATAAAAATACGTAAATTAAACAATTAACTATGACGGAACGAGTAAAGAGAGGAATACCATACCCCAAGATATTGAGCTTCAAATGGATGCTCAACTCAATAAAAAGCTCATACATCTGACCAATATCAGCAGCATTACCATGAGAGTAAAGCAAAGTAGATTGAGCCATAGGATATCTAACATACATAGCAACAATTTCGGAACCTCGTCTCGTCGTAATCTTTAAAACGTCGACGTTTTCTCTATGTGGGTATGGGTCTAACACCATTAAACCTGTTAATTCATCATGAATTACTCTATATGATGCTGGATTTGGTGGAAAAAATGCAAATTTTGCCGCCATTGTTGATGTCACACCTCCCATGTTCTCTTGTTTTTCTTCTCTCTTTCTAAAGGACTGTTTGTTTTGCTGTTGTAAATGATTAATGAATAACTAAATCAGAAACATTCTTTTACTTTCTTGCAGGGTTACTTTTGTTTTTGGAGGGTGGTAATGATTGGTTTTGCACGAAAGCGAGGTATAAGGTCAGTATAATATATAAACGTTCATTTTATGTGAGACGGTTTTATAATAAGATATTGTGAGATTTAATGTTAAAATAATATAAGGAAACTCTAGACTATACCACCAGTTGTATGGTGTAAAATCCGAGATTTGTTCCAAAATTTTCGAGTTTTGTTTTAAAGAATCTGAGCTTTATTGTGAAGTATATGAACTCAAACACTTAAATATATATATAAAAAAAAAAAAAAAAAAAAAAAATTAAAAAACTCAGAAAAATTACACATAAAATCGGATAAATGTATAGTGGTTGTACAATATTTATTATACAATTTGAGGTATAGTAGTGTTTGTGATTCTCTTATGGATTATGGAATATGAAATAAGGAATCTGTTTATTATACGAGATATTTCACGAAAGTTTATTATGAAACTCTATCAGAAGAGAATGAGATAGAACTTTTTTGTTGGGGTAAAAAAGTTGGTGACTTATTGAGGTGTTAGTTGAACTTTATTGTGGGGTTAAACTTTTTATTTTTATTTTTATATAATGTAAATTAATGAAAGGATAATGGAGGGGTTATTATGAAGGGAAAAGGGGTGGAGTTAATATTAATGGTAGGGAAAAATGATGGGGGAGCAAGATGGAATTGGGTGTTAAAGAGCCAAGTTGGCAAACGAGAGTGCTACACAAGTTTACAACTCACATAGGACTAGAGACCTAGAGTATATGAGAACACAAAATGGTGGGTTATTTATATGTCACAACTCACAATAACATTCTAAACTACTCATATAAGATATTGTGAATTAAATATAAAAGATGCGATTAGACTGTGAATTTTTGAATGAAAGAGCCATTTTTCATGGGATAAGTTTAGGTGATATAGTCATTATACTGTTATACGGATTCATAACTAACAGTAAATGTATCTTTTACTTTCTCATGAAATAACACGACTTCTTAATATGTGCCCTTAGAACACACGTTCCGAAATCCATTGTCTTTTATGTGAGCTTAATATGAAGGATTATCGCTCCTTTGCTTTAAAATGTATCAATAGTAATCGTGCTTTGAATAACATTTAAATAGTTTGCATTATTTTAGTGCGTCTAATATATATTTGTAGATCAATTGTGGAGTAATAATGAAGATTAATAGGAAAGGGGTTGGGAGTTGTCAAAAATAGATGATGATTAAGTTGTATAGATTGGGTTTGAGGGTAATCATGTGTATGTACATGTCATTTTAAAGATAACAAGATTAGTGTTTGGCACTTTCGGCTCTTGATCTTAGTGAGTTTTGGAGGCAAACACCCTTCAAGGCATCATGCCTTGTATTTATAGACATGTTACCCTTTACTTAGGATGTGAACAAAGTATGTTAAGACTAAAGAAGATTAGGGAAAGCTATTGTGTATATATTCACGTCGTTTCAGTCATTTGTTTCTCTTTAATTAAAATACTTTCTATAAAGAATATAAAAGACAAATAAATAATTGCGACAAAAAAAGTGTATGTATTTGGTTGAATGTATTTAAATTTCGGGTCAGACGATTTATAATAGAAGATGAGAAATCAAGTAATAAGACATGATTGATTTCAAGTTGAAATTTTATAACCGATTTTGAAACTCATTAATTTTAAGGATAAATGTCAATGACGAAGACCAATGACACTTCTAAAGACGTCGTACGACCTCATCAATATTGGGCAAATTCACCCCAACCTTGGAAATACTTCATTGCCTCCAACTCGCACTTTGAACTAAATTGATTTTTTGGTTTAATCCGGTTTTGAGTCGGGTAGAAATGTCAGGGTAGTAAATTTCTTTCTCTCATGAATTTTAACACGTTTGTATTTTTAAGACTCAAATCAAAATCCCTAACTTAGTTAGATATTACCAGCTAGCTGATTTAAGTGTTTATGGGTACAATTTGTAGTAAATTGATACAAATAGATTTTAATATGACTAGCAATCTATTTTTAAGTACTAATAACCTTATTATTAGCAGTTAGCACACATGACTAGCAATCTATTACTCCACTTAGGCATTTAGCTGTGCTAAAACTAACCCACATGGTTAGATAACATCATGAGTTCACGATATTATTCTATTTTTATGGAATTTACCCCCTACAAAAGTAAGGCAAATTCAAAAAATAATGTCTTACTTGTAGCCGTCGTAAGTTACGAATCATCTCTCTAAAAATAAATATTGATTTGGATGGTTTTACACTCTCGTTCTAAATTATTCTCACTTACAATGGTTGTAAACAAGAATTTGTGTTCCACGAAATAATATGTAGCGTTAGTCTAACACAAAATCTCAGTTGAGATCCTCTTAAGCTTAAGACAATATCTTGAGTATCTTTTTATGTGATGTGCTTCATTTAATGCTAGTTAAAATGACTACGAGTATCAGTATGTTGTAAATTTAAGACGGTTTAAGGAAGATTAATAATGCATGTTTTAGTTTAATTAGTTTATTTTGTCTAGTACACATTACTTGTTGTCTTGATAAGAAAATGAGGAAGATGTTGGATGACATTGAAGACAATTCCCTAGAGATGGGTGTTTGTAGGAATTGTTTTAATTCCTTGTCACTTTATTAAAACATGATTTACGTAGCATTTTGGCTTCAAGTTCCCTTCTCCACATGTTCACCAACACATATGAGCTTGCATATCTTCCTCTTGTCTATTCAATAACTTCTTTCAACAAACAAACAAATCTTATTAATTCTTGCAATTTGCAATTGTTTGTCCAGGTCAATTGGTCAAAGGAGTTATTCGCGCCAATACGTGTATAAAATTTCTATTACAGATGACTAATCTAATTTTCTTATCTTATAAAAAAAAAAAAGTATAAGACCGTATTATGGTTTTAAATTTCGGTAATTGCGGCCTCTGCTTTAAATATTTGTTTACTTTTTGATATTTTAATCGACAGTAATTCGGTAAATAATTGAATATGTGTTATGTTAGATCAAGTATAAGACCGTATGAGTTATGGTTTTTATCTGGTCATTTTTGAATATGTGTTATGTTAGATCAAGTCATTTAGTCAATGGATATGAGTATATGACAGTTCAATGGAATATAAATTAGATAATTATATGTTACTTTGTGCGGATTAGTTTATATTTTAGAGGTTGAATGGTGTTGGACGGATTAGGTCATTTTTGAGTCATGGGTATGACACAATTCAATGGAATATAAATTCGATAATTATGTAATTTTAGTGGTCGAATAGTTTCCGACCTAATCGATTTAGGGCTCAAGAATGTTCGGGTTGAGTCTGAATTCAGTCTGGTCAATTTCAACTTTCGACCATATTTGGGTTGTCCATCTCGAATCCGTTCAAGTCTAAACTCGGGCTTGATCTCTGATCATTCAGATCAATTTAGGGGGTGTTTGACCTTGCTTTTATAAAATAGTTTTTTCTTTTTAAAAGGACTTTTTCATAAACTACTTTTATAGAAAATTGTAAGTRTTTGGCCAAATTTTTAAAAAAGTTATTTTTTCATTGTTTGATATGTTTGGCCAATTAGTGAACAATTTTTGTTTTGATTTTTAAGAATATCACATGTATCCCAAATATTATCATTTTAATGAAATTTATAGTGATGGAATTGGAAATATTATGAATAGGTACTCAAATATTATTTTTGGCATGTAATAGAATTTTAGGAATACAAAGAAAATTAGAAGTAGAAGCACCAATTTGCTACTTTTACTTCTAGTGGCTTAAAATGTAGTTTATGACTTTTTAAAAGTAGTTTTAAACTACCTAAAAAATGGTGTTCGACCTAATTTCTACTTTTTCATTTATAAAAGCACTTCTAAAGCTTGACCAAACAGTACCTTAGTTTCATCATTTCTAGTTTACATATGAAATAAAATTATTAGTAGATGGTAGCCACATTTATTTATACAAGACTAGAAGTTATAAATATAAGTATGGCATACGAAAAAAAAAGGGTCCCAAAAGCTGCAAAAGAGACAAAGAAGGAAAAGAGGGATGTGGCAAAGTGTAAAACCAAAGAGAACATTGGTGAGATGGTAGGTTGCTATTGAGAGACTGAGAGAGAAGCCTCTTTCAAACTACAGTTTGCCTGGCTTCATATAGTCATTTGATCTAAAGTAATAAGACGAAATTTTGTAATCATTTTACATCTAAATGTGATCACTATTGGAAAACAAGTTATCAAAAATTGTAACATTGGCTGTATCATTGTGATTACATTTAACTATAAAATTGTCACATTTTCTAGTCTAAAACTTCAGACAAATTATAACCGTTAGGAACAAGAATTTGCGCTCAAAGTAATGCTATCATGTTTTGGCTCAAGTGGTTTTATTGATGAAAGTGATATGAGTTTATCATCCCAATTGAGCATGTCTTTCATTTTCTAGAGTGGTCACATATTCTCATTGTTCCTTTCCACAGTTTTATTAATTATTAGTATGTATTGTTAATGTATTAGTGCATGACCATTGACCGCACCTTATGTAGAGTAGGTAACGGGCCGGCCGGGCCGGTCCATCGTGCTTTCTCCTAAATTTGGCCCGGCCCAGGCACGGATATTGGCCTTTTTGGACCGTGCCGTGTCAGGCCCACTGACCCCAACCCCGTCGCGGCCCGCTAAAGGCACGCCCATTTTTGTGCTTGGGCCGTGCCTGGCCCATGGGCTTTTTATGCTTTGTACATGGGTCGGTCAATGTGCTTTGAGTTTTTTTTTAACTTGTTTTATAATTGATTTATTTTTGGTACTTTTTGTTTAATAAATGATGAATATTAATGATATAAATATATATTTTATTAATTATTAATGTACTTAATTAATTATAACTTTTATGAACTTAATTATTAATATTAATGTATTTTATTAATTATTAATGTACTTAATTAACAGCCATTAACGACTAGCTTAGTAGCTTGCTGCAATAGTCCAAACTCCAATGGACATAAACAACAACAATAAACGGCTAGTTCTAGAGACTTGCAGCCATTAGCGTGTCATTATTCGGGCCGTGCCGTGCCAGATCCGCCGTGCCTGGTGCGTGCCGGGCATCCTCGTGCCTGTGTCGTGCCGTGCTTGGGCACGAAATTTTGGGGATTTTCGGTCGGAGCCCATAACAAGCACGACCTTGTCGTGCCCGTGCTTCCTCGAAATTATCACCGGACCTTGTCTTGCCGTGTCTGGAATCATGCCGCGCCATGCCACCAGCCGGCCCGAGGCACGGATTGCCAACTCTAACCTTAAACCTCACCCAGTATCGGAGCTGGGATTTATGGTTAGTGGGCCAAAGAAATCAACAGAGCAAACGAGTAATAACATAACGTAAATTTTGAAAAAAAAAAATTAAAAATTCTAAATAAAATTCCGAACTTATCATTGATCAGTGGACAACAGGGCCGAGCACTACCACTACTGCCCCTAATTCGCCAATGGTCGCACCTTTAATCATTACTCATCAACTCCCACATTTTCTTCATGCCCCAACAAAATAATTGGTTGCATCGCGCTGATTTGATCAAAACCCGCCTCAGTTGTCATGTCGAGAGCTTGGAGGTTCATGGTGATGTAGTAAAAGCAAAAAATCAGAAATCAAACTTCTAATCATTTGTTAAAGAGAGAAATTAAGACCCTTACCATATGTGGAAGAATATTTGAGGTGATACATATACGGGGTCACAACTAGACTTGACAAATGGGCTGTTTAGGTCGGATCACTTTGGATCAGACCATTTCCGGGTCAGCAATTTTATCTGGTAATTTTCTGATCGGGTTATTTTTGGGTCGGGTTACTTCAGATCAGATTGGTGAACCGAGGTCGTATGCTCCCAAAGATAATATTTATACACTTATAACCTTTAACTAAAATGATAGTATATGGTAATAAGGGTCGATCCACAGAGAAAGCGTAG
>VHZZ01000133.1:119497-135503 GCA_009801015.1 Silene noctiflora
ATGACATCACGTTCCTGGCCTTGAAAAGCATCAACCGTGTTAATGTAGAGGTCCTTCCCTTCTTCRGAGTTAAGAACATCAGCAAACTCGCGCTGAAGACATTTCAGCTGCAGCTTATAAGGCGTTATAATGCCTACAGTAATTTTACCCAATCCCAGAGATTTCACTGTTTTCTGAAGATGCTCATATACACAAAGGCAAATTTGTGCTTCATGTACATTCTGAAAAGAGACAGAGCCGCCTCTGTGGGACTCTCGGCCATGAGTTATATCATAGAAGAGATAAGGCCTAAGCAAAGGATCTTGGTGGTATCTCTCATCAGGTAGGCCCACAACACTTTCACTGTCAGTAAGTCGTCCCTGATAAAAGTACCTAGAAGGGAAGTCCCTGATTTGAGGATGCATTCTATACTGGACCGACAATAACATCGTTGGACAGCCAGCTTGCTGGAACCTCTCAAAAAGGCTTCTGCTGTATAATAAAGTACCAGCAGCCTTGCTAATGACAGTAGCCGGAAGCTGCTGTGGGTCACCAACAAGAACACAGCGTGCTGCACCAAGAGACAGAGGAGGAAGAAGTCCTACTTCACTAGCTTGAGCTGCCTCGTCAATCACAACCATATCAAAACCATGAGTAAGGCGTGAAAACAATTTGCGGCCACTGCTTGAGAGAGTCGTAAAAACGATTTCCGCTTCATTAGCAAAACTTGTCTCTAGACTAGCCCGAGCTTCCTCCAAATTGAAACTACTGCCTGGCCGAAATTTTCCTTCTAAAATAAGAAGACGGGACAATTCAACCAGAACTTTATCTCTTTCTTCAACTACAGCGGCAAGATTTTGCAAGCAAGCATCCCGGTTTTGRTCTCGTGCCATAAGAACGTCGGGGTCCACTCCGACAGACCCTTGGGACCGTCCAGCAACTGCTACTGCATTAAGTTGTCTTTGGAGAGAAGCCATCTGRTGAGACAAATGAGCTTCACGACCTTTCAGCTGTTGCAACCATCCAAAAATTTCCTCCCGGGTTTTCACCAAAAGCTGTTCGGTTCTACGCTCGACAGAAACAGCTTGTGCTGCTCGCGTCTGWGAGTCAACACCAACACGAGCGACATCTGGCCTATAAACCTTCATCTCACCATCAATGAATCCCCGATCAAGGACACGTCCAAGCAGTTCATCGGTGGCAGCGTTAGATGGAGCGCACACAAGCATCCTAGGTTTAGGGCAAAGCTTTGGCAGGGTACGGAAAAGGTTYTCATCCATGCTACGAAGAACTTCATCGATAGATCCTGAAGAAGTAGTGTCGGTGTTTCGTTCGCTATTTTGCTTATAGCTTTCAGGTGCCAGTTTTTTAAGCAATGCTGTATAGTAATGCTGATATTGAACTAAATGGATCACATTTAACATCCCCCACACGGTATGTGTCTTGCCAGTCCCAGGAGGGCCTTGTACTAAAGTGAAGGGCCATGGGTCTTGCTTCTTGGTCAGTCCATTACTAGTACCAGCAGCTGTGTGCATGGCAGCCCACTGGATGGCTGATAGCTGGGGCCCGTTGAATGTCCTATGAATGTGCTCAATAAAATTAGGAGTAAAGCATTCAGGAATAGCAGGAGTCTGCTCTTCATATTTGGGAAAGTGTTCTGGACTTGGCTTGAGAATTGCATTTTGCATCTGTACAGTGATAACTGAAAAATCTTAGAATAACATAATTTATAAACAAAAGAATAAGAAAAACTAAAGCAAAAACTTGAGAACTGCATTTGAAACTGTAAGTGAACTCAGAATCATGGTTTACAATTAACAATTAAAACAAAAGGACCAAAGCGAACATGCACCTGTACGTTAAGTCGTCGGAAAGCATGTAATGCAACATACTCACGTTGAGTTGTCGCCAATGCACCAAGCACGCTTAAGAACCAGATGCTTCTTGGCTGAAGCTTCTTCATAACATGGCCATTATCTGTGGTACTGTAGCAAAAGTATATTAATGAGACGGACATTCAAATAGAAGTCATATTAGGTAAAAACTTAAACTTCAGTATATGAATAGAGTATAATCATCCTGGAAAAATTCACCTCACCTATTAGTTGGATCATAAGAGTCCCCCACAAAAAAATGAACTATTGCTCCAAGAGGGTCCCGCATGTCAAGGGGTATGTGTCTTCTGACTGTTCCCACAACACGCCCACTTCCTTCAGCCTCCTCAGATTCCTCGGCGGATGGATTACTGCTTCTTCTATATCGAACTGCAAATATAGCACACAATTTCACAATGTATCTGCCAAATGAAGCCATAAAAACATGAAAAGATAAAGGATATCAAGAATCGTATCACAAACCTGAACTTGGCCTTGGTGTAGAAAGAACTGCAACATCACCCTCCTTGAAACTCCACTTTGTCTCATTTGCAGGAAGAACTACCACATCATACCATCCTAGCTCCCAAAAATGAATATCAAGTTAGGCGAGGAGGAAGGTTCAAGTGTCCCAAATTCTTAACAAAACCGCTATCATACATCGAAAAAGAATACGGAGCATCTAATAAAGACTTCAGAAAGTCGGCAAGGCAACAAAAGGAAAATTGCCATTTTCAGCTATTAAGAAATCACAGCAACGGTTACAACCGAAGGTCCTCGTCAATTACAGCTAACAACGGAAAGATACACGGGTACGGTTTATTGCTTGTCTATTTCACATACAGCATTCATATGGAAATTTTAAGACAACAAAAATGACATCAAAACGATCAAACAATTTCAGCATTTTCTTCTTCCTCAAAACAGCTAATAAGATTAGCGCAATACCAACAGTTTGTTCGAAATGATGCAAAGGTACGTTTGCTGCGTTTTATAAACGCAAAACTTCAAGTAGTTATGTTGTAGGCATATGACGGTATTATGGAACTGATTGACTATTTTCTCATATGATTCTAATAAAAAGTGAAAGTATCCTGGTTATGAATTGAAAAAGGTGAATTTAAGCTCAAATTTTTACACCCATTGTGCTGATTTTTTTTTAAAATGAATATATGTGCTATTATGCTGTTCTATACTGATGGTTTTTTTATTTCCTAAACGGAATCCTGATTTCATATTAGAGATCAGGTGAAGTTCTTGTGATTGTAGTTGTAGGAATCAACAAGCTAATAGTATAACAAGTTGGTGGCTAAGCTCATGTGAGTGAAATGGTCTCAAGTATTGTGATTGTGAGCCCACTTTTTGTTCAGCAACTCTCTGTTATTTATGTCTATTGAGAGTGCATGATTAGGCCGAAAACGGCTTCAATTGGATTTTGAGTGTTACGTAGTGGAAAAACCATTTTTCCAAATTATTTGTTCCTCTCTTTCATTTGTTTATGTTAGTATCATGGAGCATCTATTCAAAAGGTTTGAGATACCCTTATGAGAAAAAAAGAAAAAAAGAAAAAAAGAAAAAAAAAAACCATAGGTCAGAAATAAAAAAAATATATCGCTGAACGGTATTCCAATCAATTCATAGATATCTTTTTACTTTTGAAGAATCCAAAAATAGAAACATAAAATTTAGGAAGGGGATATGGGAATGAGCTGAGGATTCAAGTTTTCATATTTTAATACTGTACAAAATAAAACAACTATGGTAGGGTATTTGAAATCTATTGTGCTAAGCTCAAATATAATCAATTGCACACCTTTAAGGGAGTCAAAATCGAAATAATGAGAAGACATAATAGATCATTTTTTAAATGCTTTAATCTCACAGAATGCTTTAATCTCACAGCAAGAGATATATCCACAATTCTCTTAATAGTGTTCTTGTTGTCAATACTTAAGACTAAAAGAACACTAACACACGTCTCCCCACCGCGCAGTCCAAGTCGTGATATATGAACACACTAAAAACGACATCAAAGTGATAAAACAACTAACACATTTTCTTCTTCCTCAAATTAATATATCGGCTAGTGTGATATATCCTGATTAATGACTTTAATTTCGTGTCAATTAATCCTGGAAACGCCACATATATTTTAATCATATCCTTTTATAAATCAGCTAACTTGAATGTTTAAAATGGACTGCACTAGGAAGGTAAATACCAAAAGTTTAGTACATAATATTAGTACATTACCTCTTTCTCGTCTCTCAACCGATTTTATGCGGACCATCACATGTGCATCTCTAGAAGATGTTTCCGTTAGCTCCTCCCAGGTGCTATAGAGTTGTGCCCGACATTCTTCAAATAGAAGAGGCTCAAAAACTCTAATGTACTCTTCTACAGATTCGAACTGACCAGGAACACACTGAAGCTCAGATTCCTCTACAAAAAGCACAGACACAGAATCAAAAATGATTGCGACAATAAAAGCAGAAACAGAGTCAATAATCAGAGATGTGCTCTTGTGGTTCCCACGTGTCCACCTCAGTGTAGTCATCTCCGAAATCACCAAGTATAATCGCTATACTGATACATCTATAAGATGATCAAAAAAATTTATTGCTATCTAGAATCGCTAAATACCATGATTTAAAATCTTTGTCATAGTACACGAAACAGCAGAGAATAGGCAATAACCCAGTTTGTATTACACTCTTTACAAGTCAGCCAACAATGGGATACAGTGACACTGATACAAGCTTCAAATTATCAAACTCTTAACTTTCACTAAGTTGAAGCTGGATTGGTGTTTATTATAAAGAAAATTTAAATTCAAACTTCAGCGAACCTTTAGTGTAGCTTAATTAAATAAAAAAGAGACAGACAAATTCTTTACATTTTGTTCAGATTAGAAGCATCACACAAACATGTCTCATCCTTTAACTAGAGATCATCATAATCAACGTCACATAGGCTAGCAACAACAATACAATACAACAGCCAAATATCATCTACATGTTAAAAGCCGAGAAGTGAAGTCTACCTGGATTATGCCAGAACTTTTCACTKGTCACCTCACGCAAGAGACGCTCTACTGATGTATCATGATAYTGATTACTGGTCACAGTTTGCCTCTTTGGAGGATTTTTCTTATTTGCTGGTTTTACATCAGTCGAAGCTTGAATGTTAAAACCTAGCTTCCGTGATGACATTGATTGGTCTTTGTACTGCCTAGAATCACAGGGTTGCTTCCACGAATTTTGCCTAAGGCTTCCCTCCATTGAGAGATCACTAGAACTGTTCAATCTTCTAGGCCTGGCTAGAAGACCTGCATTCACATCACTGTTGCTTTCAGRTTTACCGTCAACACATTCCGATGAACTACGTTCTTCATTGCATGATAAATCAACCTGATTCTGGTCCTTAATTGCAGAATCATTCGGCTTCTCTCCATTACGCTCAGTACAGAGTCGTACATTACGGCTTCCTTTGATGGTGCGATTGATACCAGGTGTGAGAACACTCTGCTTCCTAGGGGTTGAAGACTTTGCAGTGGCAGCTTGCTTAGCATCTTCTATGTTTATAAACACTGTTTTTCGTAGCCGTTTCTTTCCTAACATCGCCTCTTTTTGTTCATCAAGCTTGTGCTTTCCGGAATGATTCAAATTTTTCACTGAAAAGCTAGATTCAGAACCCTTAATATCCTTGGTTTTAGAAACTGACTCTAAATCTCCATGAGCAACCATGGAAGAAGTATTACCTACGTTGCCATTCAAATTCTTGTTGGTTTCACCAATACCACTAGTTAGGGCAACTTCATGTTCCTTTAAATGTTTGTTGCTGCTCACCAGTGACTTCTCCTGTACCATGTGGTTCACTCGAGGATCCGAACATTCCCCTTCAGACCACTCACCTTCTTCCTTATCTAAGGCCTGCCTATTCAAATTACTCGATCCTATTAATCGCATCTCTTTCTTATCACTGCCATTCACTACTTCACGAGATAATGTATTCACACGGCCGTGATCATCAGTTCTATCTACAGTGGAAGATATACTTGACCTAACAAAAGGTTGGAAGCCAGAAACGGAAGAAGCATGAGAAAAACCACTGTTATTTCCAATGCTGGGCTGACCAACTGATACCCCAGGCAGATCAGGAGGACGTGAACTTAGAGAAGGGAGAACTTTCTGAGGCTGAACACTAGATGAACCATCAATATCCTCATCTTCCTCCAGTGGGGTTTCATTAAGATCAAAAAATGGCCTCCCACGTGATCCCATTTCCTACATATATGCATAAACCTGAAGAGTTTTACCCTATATCAGAACTTCGGCTTCTTTCCACCTAAACAGAAACACCATACCAATATGAGCTAATTTGTAGACGTGTTGAAATAGTAGATTAAAAGCACAAAGCCACAAATACAATTGATAAAACGCATTTTACTGTTTGTTTTCATCGGTAAAAACAGTGCTCCGACTCTGTATTCCCTCACGTACCCGTGTCTAACACTCGACACCTGGACATGGGTACGACACTTGACATCTCATTTTAAGCCAAAATTGCATAATTTTCACAGCAACACCGGAGTCGGGCACTTAGACAAGCACCCGTGTCAGTTACATCTGAGCAAGTCTGAGTAACATAGATTATAGTCATTAGACATAACCTTCCACGCAAAGGACATGCAGAAAAGTTGTCAAACAACATCAAACTGGAAGAAACTTAGGAGGCGACAACAATAAAATCATTAATTCCAAAATGGAAAACAAGTAACTGTGTATGAATAATTTTGGAGGCCACTTGCAGCCTGGCAAGCCATACATCAAATTGTGTAAGAAGCGGTTGCAGTGGAGATTCCCTGTTTAGACAAGTAGTATTCCGACGTTTACATAACCGAAAAATAGATATATAGAGCAAACAAACACATCTCAGTATAACTAGTTCAGGGATTGTCCAAATGACACCACACACCGAACAAGACTCAGTCTCAAACCAGAAACTGAAACCCCATGCAATTCAATTCAATCCCTCAAGCAAAATTCTATAACCAGTTCTGCATATGATTTTTCAGAAATACTTGAGTCAGACAGCCTTACACAAGTATATTGAAAAACGGGTTCTTCTGATAACTACTATTACACCAACAGAGGTCATGATTTCCTTGTGAACTGGATTCTTTTGACACAATCTTTGGGTAAAACCGCCGTACACAAGANTCATTAAGATCAAAAAATGGCCTCCCACGTGATCCCATTTCYTACATATATGCATAAACCTGAAGAGTTTGTGTAAAAGAAGAGGACGTGATCTTAGGGAAGGCAGAACTTCAGCTTCTCTCGACCTAAATAGAAACACTATACCAATGTGAGCAATTGAATACAAGACCTATAGCAATATCAGAATAAATGCGCATAACAATTGAATAAAACGCATTTTACATCAGTGTCAGCAGAAAGACAGTATATATAACCTTCCACCCAAAGGACATGCAGAAAAACTGTCAGACAACATCAAATAGAAACTCTGCGAGACAATTAGGGACAACAACAACAAAAGCCTTAATCCCGTAATGAAAACAACAAACCAAGATTAATACTATTGGAGCACTTCAAAAACTATGAAAGTATATGCAGAAGCCGGCCACAATGACGATTCCCTGAATCTAGCTTTCTAACAAGGGCTCCAAACACAGTGTCCCACACCCAAATTTACTTAACCACTCTCAAATTCTTACATTAATGGTTTGAACTTCATTCACTGTACAGTAAAACAGTAATAATATTGAAAACTTCCCAAATAACAAGTCAGTAACAACATGTATTTACACCATTGAAACTATCAATGCAACACCATTACGAACCCGTAGAAAAACAGATCTCTTACATTAGCCATTACTGCAGATTCACTACTTTGAATCCAAACACAATCAAAACGACAACGGCGATCATCAAATTGAGTAATCCATTACACATTGGGCGAATTTTGGGGGATAATTAGGTTACAAATTCATCACTAAAATACAATAAAATCATAATATACATAGAAAACAGGCGGAAATAATTAGGTTATACAATTGAATTGAAGTTGTAATAAGGAGAAAAATGAAGGATTTACCAGTTGTTAAATGGCGTAAATTGGGATCTGAAGGTGTTCGAATTTCTAGGGTTTTGGTGGTGATTTGTCCTGTCAATTGTGGAAGGAGAGGAAGAGAGCATGTATCTGAGTATGAAATCAGATGATCTGAACATTGTTGATATATATACACATACACGGCAGGTACCTCTCTCTAGTCCGACCAATTATAGAAAATTCCCTTTTTTTATTTTTATTTTTTAATTTCTTTTTAAAATTAGAAAAAATTATAAATTACATGTTTAGTCGTATTCGAATGTACTAAGTTAAGCCCAACACAATATACGAAAAACTCAAGAAAAAACAATATACGATTCCCTAGTTTCTTCACTTGGATGAATTACGCCCCAAATTTATGGTGGCTAAGGGAGTAAGGGGTCGATTATTATCTAAGAAATATCTTTCCCACCGAAAAAGTATAGGAGCAGCTGAAGTGACTGACGATTACGAACGCTTTTTTTCCTGAGAAAAAAAACATAAACTATCCTGATTGCTATATAAATGAGACTGTATATAGAATCATATCTCTCTCAACCATCAACATTAAATTTGTGAAAATCCGCTCGAGCGGGTTTTCATATTACCTCTACGTTAAACCTTACGTTATGAGTTCATAACATCAAAAGACTATAATCTTTTTTTGTTGTCTTTCACAAGAAAGGTAAATGTTACTTCATATGTTATTATTTTTATATAAAAAAAGCACAAAAATTTCATTCAACAAATTCAGTCAGTCAGTTCTTTTGGCCCGAGGCTTCAGGGACATTAGTCCCTAATCGAGGTCACCAGATAATGGAAAATCAAACAGTTAGGATCTTGCCCTAATGCCTCGTTTTTACAATATAGTCGGAGTCAAAGTTAAGGGAAGGCTACTTGGCTGGATTTGTTATCCTGGTGATGACGAATCCGGATATTTTGTTGATAATGCTTCAAGCGATGTTTGATAATATTGCAAAGCGAACCATTTATGCTTATTATTTATTTTTGTAAGATTTAAATGTTTGATTAAATTTGGATTTGTAAGACATGTTTGACTTTGAGTTTATAAGACGATGTTTCAATTGTCATTTCAAATCATGTGGTTTTGTAAATGACAAATTTTAGATGTTGGATACTCCGTATAACTTACAAGGGCTTCAAAATCTCATTGTTTCGATATATTATCTTTGATTTTTTTTTTTTTTTTCGTTCTATCCATATTCTACAAAATTTAGAGTTTCATAACCATATTCGTATCAGTGTTACCTAAGCCTTGCGGTGATACGCCATGTTCCCATAGGCACCAGTCGAACTCGCCTCGGATGGGGTAAAACCACCCGCTGCCCACCCGAACCAAGGGAAGCCTGTGTGGGGAAAAAAGCATGAAAAGAGCAGGTAGTATTAGGGCACTTCTCCCAATCTGATTTTTATTCCAAGCCCAACATCAGAGATTCCTCTTTTCTATATATGTCCACCATCGAACACTACCCAACAGAGTTCATGAATCCAACAACACTTCAAACCAAAGCCCATAACTAGCAAACTTCAATAAACCAAACTCTCATAAATTTGCATGCACATGAGCTCAACAACCCACGTAACCATACAGTCATGCTCATAAGTCATATCATATACTGATATACCCACCTCGTCCGACCTTACTCCGGCATTATTTGTTGTGGTTGGCCTCGGTTCACAGTGTTTCGGGCGTGTAGTAGCCGTCAAAATGTATCAAATATATCGTCGCGAGTAGATGCGTAATTAAGTAGACATCAATTGCACTCGACACGAGGAGTATACTGCAAGACTGCAGCAAGTCTATGAGAGAGCAACTCACAAGGTAATGATTAGACATCAACTTATCACTCCTATTAGTGCATAGTTTACCCTAATTTATGAAGTAATATAATTAACAAGGAATCAAACATATTAATTTAACTAATTCATAAATCTTCGTAATTCCAATAACTAAACATATTAAGAATTGATAAATAATTTAATTACTTCATTAATTGAGAAATTATGATCCATTGCTCAAATTTTAAGACCAATTAGATTCGATTTTAAGGAAAAAGGTATATATATATATAAGAGGTTAATTTGTTTAGGTTAGGGAAAAGGGTATGATATGGAAAATTAATGAAAAAAATGTATGTGAAAGAGTAAAATTTGTATGTGAAAAAATAATTTTGTTAGTTTATACACAATTTTTAAGGTAAGGAGAGAGGAATGATTTTATAATTATTAAAATAATCAAAAGCAACTTGAAACAATGGTCCATATCCACATGGATTGATTTATTTACTAAAAAAGGAAATTATAAACTATTAACTTGTACATCTTAAATAAAAAAGTGTAATTTATTGAACGAAACAGAAGGAGTATACAATTATACAAACAAGTCATAGTAGCCCATATACAAAGGCAAACACCAAAAATAAAGGGACGTACTTTTTCACATACGGATTTTACTCTTTCGCATACGATTTTTACAATATTACCCTTGCCATTTTTTTCCATTGCAGTTTTCGGTTGAATCAATTTAGGGTTTTGTTTTTCCATTGCATTTTTCGATTTATCAAAATCGATTTAATCAAAATCCAAATATTTATGTAAATGATTAATAAAAATTGATTTAATCAATTTAGGGTTTTGTTTTTCCATTGCATTTTTCGATTTATCAAAATCGATTGAATCAAAATCTAAATTTTTNACTAAAATGTGACCAAAGATTTTCCACTTAGATTGAACCACCATCACAAACCCCACAAAAAACAGATCTCTTACACTAACTGCACCAATTATCCAAACCCAACAACCCACAACAATGATCGATCAAGATAAGCAATCAATTACACAATGACCCAATTCAGGAAATGCAATTAAAATAACAATAAACATACAAAACATGCGGAATAAAATACGCAATATATACAATTGAATTGAAGTTGTAATAATAATTAGAAAAGAGAAATGAAGGAATTACCAAAAAAATGAATGTCAATCAATTAATTGCGATCTAAAGATTATGTTAATCAAGTAATTGTAGTATAAATTTGTGTACAAAGATGTGTATAGGGTTTATAAGGTGGAGTTTGTCCTACACAATTACAGCCGAAGTCCGTCTTTGTCTATCGGAGTATGAATGAATTGGGTGATGAGTTTATAACGTTGCAAACAATTTGTTGATTGATATATATAGGCAAGGTACAACAACCTAGTCTCACCAATCATATCATTTCGGGTTTTATTTCTTTATTTCTTTTTTTCTTTTTTAAGTCCGCGCTAGAAAATAAAATTATTGGATTTTGTATTAATTTGAAAGTTCGTTATAGTAGCAACCGGATTTTGTATTTTGTTTCTACCATATTAAGTTTTTAATCTGATTGGTAAGAAATTTTTGTTACTTTATAAGTAAAATCACTTTGGATTAACGAGAACCAGAATAAATCATAAAGTTTTTCAGGGAATTGAATGTGTGTTTGCATAGCCATACAAGGAAACGTCAATGACAGACATGGAAATCTCTGAAAATAGGATATCCGTAAAATCAGGATACAAACCACATTAGCGGGAAATTGCAAAAAACATACTTAACGAGCATAAGGTTCTTGAAGAAAAAAATAGATAGTTGGAAGCGTGGTACATCCGGGTTTTTGGCAATTCCTTTTATTATTGATTATTATTCCTTTTAGGTTGGCAACTAGTGGTAATGTGGGAAACAAAGATAAAAAAAAAAAGTGTAATTGTGCGTTAACTTTAAAAATATAAATAAAGTTTGTACTAACTCTCGAGGAAGATAACCCCCTCTCACATATTAACATTTAATGGAAAGTACCGTTGATCATGCCTTCCTATATCGTTCATAGGTTAGTAACTTCGATTAGTTTTCCTAAGACGACCACATCCATCTTAATATGAAAAATGTCAAAGTTGCTAGCACTTGTATATATAGGACAAATCTTTTATTATTCTCTAGGCATCCTTTTTTTTGTCTTATTGTCAGAATTCACCTATTTTAAGTTTAAGACGGATATTGTCGTCTTAAATAAGAATGGATTATTTCATGGGAATAATCTCACCTATGGGTGCCCTGCAAATAACACTCCATCCTATCAGTAATTCCAATTAAATCCAACCTATTCATTGTTCTTCCCATAATACTCTAAATAGAAGAGTGACCGTCCCAACAGGTAACCTTTTTTTTTAGGTTAAAAAATTGTGAAGTGTGTTCAATACACTTCAGACACTTCCAACACAGTTAATGAACTTACCTTACCCTCACCTTTTCATCTCTTCTTCTTCGCGATTCTTCATCTTCGTCGTTCAACTTCAAATTTCCCCATTAATATTAATCAATCTACATCTGGGTGTGCGCCATCTATTTTATAGCATTGGCATCTTCACCAGCAATGGGTATTGTAAGTGTCTCTTTTACTTAAAAGTCTTTTTAATTTGATTTTTAATGTTTGAAAAACAAATTGATTTCAAGTTTAATCTTGTTATACTGTGTTAATGTAGTAYAATTTTGATGATACATTGTTTTATAATCAAATTTTGGTACCATTTTTTATCCTGTTAACTGGGTTATTTTATTGTAGTCAAATGGGTAATTCTATTGTAGTTAAATGGGTTTTTTATTGTAGGCAAATGGGTTATTTTATTGTTATTTGATTTTTATGTTGATATTGTTATTTAGGCAAGTCCTTGACATTCTTACACTGAAATTGTGTCATGGAGGTTCCATTAGGAGAGGTCATTTACATTTGGTTTATGGGAGTAGRTGTTTTAGGACTGTGGGTGTGGACCCTGATGAGTTTTGTTGGTTTACGTTGTTTGAAGAGGCTGAGAAGTGTGAGGGGTTTAGGAGAAATGTGGATGGTATTTTCTACATGAACCCTGAGTTTGGATTGAAGAAGGTTGAAAATGATAAAGATGTAAGGGTTATGGCTGAAGTGGCAGTTGGGAAAAGAGTTGTTGAGTATTACCTTGTTGCTGAGAGGGATATTCCTGAGGTAATGGAATTGATGAATGGGGAGTTTAAGCTAAAAACTATTATTCAATTACCTCAGAAATTCACCCCAAGGACGAACGAAAAATCAAAGGGTATAAGTGTAATTAGTGTTGTAAAAAAGGGACCACAAATGAAAAGCACTTGTTGTAAAGAAGGTGTAAATGCTCCTGAAACCCTAAAGGCATGTACCACATCTAAACAAAGTGCCTCTTAAAAAAAACAGCCTCTTTCAAACAAACAACCCCATCCAAACAAACTGCCCCATCTCACACTTATACTACTGAAATAGTACCTGAAAAACAAAGTCAAGCATGCTCCATACTTCCTGAATGTTCTAAGCAACCCATTGAATCTATCTTTGACTGCAATGACACNAAGTCAAGCATGCTCCATACTTCCTGAATGTTCTAAGCAACCCATTGAATCTATCTTTGACTGCAATGACACAAGAATAGGAGATTTGTTTGACACTTATGAAGTTGAAACTGATAATGCTGGGTTAAGTATATTTGATGAGGTTGAGTGGGATGATCTGAGTGAGAGTGGAGATCCTGGATATGATCCTGATGAGGATGATGTTAGTAATGATGATGATAGTTCTAGTGAGGTCAATTTAACTGATGATGAGTTAATAGAAATTGAGGTCTTGAATGAAGAGGTAGAGAATTTCATTGAGAAAGAAATAGAGTCAGATGACAACTCTGATGAGGAGTTTAAGCTAGCAAGGGAGAAGGTCAACTGCTGGAATGCTAATGCACTGAAGATTGCAAGGCAACTACAAATAGAAGTTGCCTCTATCTTGTTACCTGGACAAGAGAATCAAATTGAAGGTAAGAACAAAAATGCTAGTCAAGAAAGTAAGGGTGATGAAGGTAAGGTAAGTGACTACGATAATAATGGTGATGAAATTCACACCCCTGCTGAAAGTGATGAAGATCCATTTGTAATACCCGCCCTGTTAGGACCCTTTGACCACCGTTGACTGACCTTAGATACTTGTCCTGAGTCCCTGTTAAGCCTCGGAAGATTAATCCTTCGTTTTAGTACCGTTGAGTTGATGACTCGATCTAGCGGAGGTCACTCGATCGAGTTGTCCGGTTACTCGATCGAGTAAGTTAGTTACTCGATCGAGTAGCTTGTGTCCAGCGATAAAATAAATATCGCGATGTCAGGAAACCCGAATCATTTCGTTTTCGTTTTTCTAAACCTAGATGGCGTCGCCTCATCTTTCCTTCTCCTGTTCTTACCCTTTTGAAGAATTGGGGAAGATGAGTCACCTTGGGGGCGGGAGCATGTGTCGGGAAGCGGTTTTGCCGCCGGAATGCGTAGCACAGGTATGTTGTTATCATCATCATCATTGTCTCTTTTAGTTTTAGTGAGGTGTAGTGGTAGTGATAGGTTGTTGTGTGTTTGGTAGGATGTTACAGTGGTTGCTTGTTGTCGTGAGGCTGTGTGCGGATTCGATGCGGATTGCTAGTGGTAGGTTTTCCTACTCAGTACTGTATATATATGGGATGTGTTTGTTAATATGTTATGTATGTTGTTTGGTTGGATATTGATGTATGGTGGATTCATGTACGGTCTGTGTTGCGAGGTGCGTTCTCGGCTGAGTGGGGTCACTTGCGCCCTCCGTGGAACCCGCCACGGGAGGGGATGTGCACATTAATGAACATGGGTTTACGCTCGGATGAGATGAGCGGGGCTTAGGTGGGAACGACNTTTTGTGTATGTTTAGGAAAAAGGGTAGGGTATGGAAACTTTATGAAAAAATGTATGTGAAAGAGTAAAGTTCGTATGTGAAAAAAGTAATTCCGAAAATAAAAGGTGAGTATATATTCTCCAAAGCCTTTATATCTTGCTCCTCAATGTTGGGTAACATTTAAACATGAGAAGATTGATACTAAGTACCCATTTAAACATGAGAAGATTGATGCTAAAACTTACTCCTCGATCCTGATCAATAGTTATCTATTACTTTTTGCACTAAAATTAAGGAAATACTTGATAATGTTTTTGGACCACGCAAATCACTCATTTCTCACAAATGAAGAGAGGCACGTAGATATGCCCCAAAAAAAATAGATAACTATTAACTGATACACCCTAAAAAGGAAATAACTAAATTATGCTAACTATGGCTAAGGCAAATGGTAAAACACTACATTGATAGCTTACTCTACAATGGAGGCAAAGTTGTAAGTGTACGGGGGAGTATAGGAAGTAGAGCGGAGATTAGTTGTTAGTTTGTTTAGTTGATTAGTTGGAGTTTAGTTGAAAGAATTAGTTTTTTTATTGATTTGTTTGTGAATGTTTTTGGATACATTTAGGTTCATGAAAATGGGATGGGATGTCCTTTATTTATAGAGCTCCTCCTCCTTCTCCTACATTCCAAGAACTCTCTAAAATGGGACATTCTAGAGTGTTCTAGACATGTAAGACTCTAGACTTCTTCTATATATACAAGACATTTCTAGAAGGTTTTAGAATTCTCTACACACACCTAGAACATTCATGATCTTTCTAGAGTATTCTAGTTGTTTTTACATTATTCTAGCACTTTCCGGATAAATCTAGAACATTCCGGAAACTTCTAGAACATACTAAAAGTCTCATACTTCAACACTCCTCCTTGAGACTTTTGGTGTAACACTGAGCTTGAAACTGAGGAACTCGAACATTCCACTTCCTTTTCTTTTTTCTTTTGTATCGCCAAACTCGGAGGTTGTTTGACGAGGTGTCGCAACCCTATCAAAAATAAATTACCCTAACAACAACAAATAAATGTAGTATTTAGGGTTCGAATCCACAGGGAGTACGATTGTTGCTAATTAGTTGTGATGGGGTGAATTCTATCTCGGTCGGTCACAGATTATGGGGATTGATTGATTGGTTTATGCAATGTAAAAATATAAATGCAAACAATAAAATAAATGCCGTCTAGGGGGTCGGTTCATACATGCAAATTGACATCTAATTTAATTATTAAACTAGTAGGCACAAATAATCATCTAGGCCTAACGAC